>JAAXYW010000242.1:0-48568 GCA_036851895.1 Orthonychiurus folsomi
TTATAGCAACTTAGTATTTGTAGCATCTAGCCAATGGCTAACAGGCAATGATTGGCGATTTTAATTTTAATTTAGAACGCAGTTTTCACGGTTTCTGTCATTTTGGTCATAATTTGTATTATTAGTTCACATTCGACTTCTTCCAGTCAGTAAACGCACAGCATAAAGTAATTATAATCCTAACCATTAAGCACAGATCAACAAATATTTATTTTCAGTAAACTAATTAAGGTTAAGCCCCCAGTCGGCAAATCCAACCAGATATTCATTCATCTTTTGCCCAAATGACTAAGACTTTCTCGGGGATAATTTGGGGATGCACAATGTGCACCATCGAGAAACCACTACTACAACACTGAATTCAAACTTCACATTTGGTTCCTAACACACTTCCTGACTTTAACTTAAAACGTGTAACACGAACAGCAAGTCTCTGTTTTACAGCGCATCAATTTAACGTATTTTATTGTTAAATTAAAATTAATTTACTTTGATTTCCGTTCCGACGAAGAAAGAGTTTAACTGAAATTAAGGTCAGATTTATGTTGCCAAAATGAGTGGTGTCAAAAGGCCCAATTTGCCAGTTGTGTCCACATCGGCCAAAATACCCAAGGAGGAGGATGACGAAATTACATTTTATGGTCTGACAGAATTTGAGAAAAGGTAAAAGCATAAATTTATGAACTTAGCTCCTTTACAAAAGTACAAATTATTAACCGGCATTCCCTTGTAATTGAAATATCCAGGATTATCGAGTTGGCTAAACAATTCCCCAAAGGAATTCCAGATAAAATTATTCAGAATGATATGCCTGTTGTTTTGGGACCTGAACGAGCTGCAGCAATTAACAATTTGTTATCACTGGTTAGTAGAATTGTGAAATAATTTAATTAAATCCGAATCTCTTTCGTTTACAGGACGGCTTCTTGAAAAAAATCTATTTGGTCTTAATTTGAAAGTTTTTTATCCAGGGTTTATTGGATCTATACAAGAGCGGAAATGATCTACTTTACAAGGTTAAAGTTCAAAGTTCTGAGCCAGCCCAAATGCGCGATGCTGATAGCGAAGAGAAGGTTGTATATGACATAATTGGACAAGCTGGGAATAAAGGTATATGGATAAGGGACATACGATACAAGTCAAACCTTACTCAAACTCAGCTAATGAAGATACTAAAGACTTTGGAGAGCAAACGACTGATTAAAGGGGTCAAATCTGTTTCCGTAAGAATTTACACTAAATGTTTGCCATTAAATTTTGTCTTACCTTGTGTAAAGTAGTCGATGCTGAATTTTGTTATTGTTTCCAGGCTTCAAAGAAGAAAGTATATATGCTGTTTGACCTAGAACCCGATCGATCGCTGACGGGAGGGGCCTGGTACTCCGACCAGGATTTTGAATCCGAATTCGTGAATGTGCTCAACCAACAATGCTTAAGATATCTTAATGACAAAATGGATCATGCTACATCTGTTGTTTCAAATGTTGGGCCAAAGGCTGCGAAACAATTGGCCAGTGCTAGCCTTCAAGATATTGCAACATTTATTGATCAACTCGGTATCAGTAAGGTATGGTACTCATTTACCTCAACACAACCATCTTCAAAAAGAAGATTGTCAATACATTATCAAAATTTACATACTACAGATTCCACTTTCTCTTGGTGATATTGAAACTATTTTGGACACACTCGTCTACGATGGGAAGATTGAAAGGATTCGTAAAGGGGATTTAGTTATGTTCATGGCAATTGAACCGTTTGGTGGGTCAAGCGGGCTAGTTTCTACCCCTTGTGGGATTTGTCCTGTGTATAATAGATGTACGGAGGGAGGTAATATTAGCCCTAAGACGTGCTTGTACTTGACACAATTTTCAGAGTTGGATTTTTAAATATTACTTAATGGCCGCTAATATATACATAAATAAAAGATATAAATCATGTTGTAGCGATGATTGTTTTTGCATTGAATATTGCATCTTGTTTTGCACGGTTTGGAAACACTAAAAGCTGCGGCCACTCTATTTTCCCGCATTCTACAGGTGCACCCCAGAGTCTGAGCGCAAAGATAGGAAATCACACCGCATTTCGCACTTTTACTTTTGTTACTGTGTTCAGTGGTTTCGTTATTCTGAGTGAATTTGGAGAGAAAAATGGCTTCTGAAGGTCAGAGTTCAAAGCCCATGATGGGCCAGCCGCACTTGTCCAAACAGGATTTAGCTACTTTGGTAAGGGTGATATCGATGTAGAGCCGGCATTTTGCATGCTGAAGCATATGGCTTATAAATTTCCTGATGTACATGAATTTCTTATGGGATTTTCGCATTGCATCATGACACATGGCACACTATTCATTTTTAAGTTTTAACTTTTTTTTGGTTTTGTTGCATTAGGATGTGACCAAGTTGAACCCTTTGTCACCTGAAGTTATATCGAGGCAAGCCACAATTAACATTGGAACAATTGGGCATGTAGCTCATGGGAAGTCCACAGTAGTCAAAGCCATTTCGGGTGTTCAAACTGTTAGATTTAAAAATGAACTGGAGAGGAACATCACAATTAAATTGGGCAAGTTAAAATGATTTTCAATGTTTTATTTTATTGCTGCTTCTATTTATCTTTAATTTAAATTTATTCCCTTTCTCGTAGGTTATGCAAATGCGAAAATATATAAATGTGACAATGAGAAATGTGCCCGGCCGACGTGTTACATTTCCGGAGGATCTTCCAAGGATGACTCGTTTCCGTGCTCATCGCCTACTTGTTCGGGCAGATTTAGATTGACTCGTCACGTATCTTTCGTCGATTGTCCAGGTTAGGGTGGTTAAAAAATACCCGCTGGTTCCAAAAATGAGTTTATCCGGCGAATTCAAACTTAATATTGTTTTGTAGGGCACGATATCCTTATGGCCACGATGTTGAACGGAGCAGCCGTGATGGACGCTGCTCTTCTGCTTGTTGCTGGAAATGAATCATGCCCTCAGCCTCAAACTTCAGAGCATTTGGCTGCGATTGAAATTATGAAACTGAAACACATTATTATCCTCCAGAACAAAATTGATTTGGTAAAGGAGAACCAGGCCAAGGAACAGTATGACCAGATCATTAAATTTGTGCAAGGTAAAGTTTGAAATTATAACTTACATTGTTTAACTTTTGAAAGTTTACTTGGGTATCACTCACAGGAACTGTTGCGGAAGGAGCTCCAGTTATTCCCATTTCTGCCCAGCTGAAATATAACATCGAAGTACTTTGCGAGTATGTGGAGAAGCACATTCCAATTCCAATTAGGGATTTTACTTCTGAGCCAAGGCTCATTATAATTCGTTCATTTGACGTTAATAAGCCTGGCTCCGAGGTTGAAGATTTAAAAGGTGGAGTTGCTGGTGGATCAATTTTGAAAGGCGTTCTGAGGGTAAAACTATTATATGGTTTTTTGGTTGGATGTGTTAATATCAATATTTTTTGTCAGGTTGGACAAGAAATAGAAGTGAGGCCCGGACTTGTCTCAAAAGATGCAGAAGGAAGATTGGCTTGCCGTCCAATATTTTCTCGTGTCGTTTCACTTTATACTGAGCAAAATGACCTGCAGTATGCCGTACCCGGTGGGCTTATCGGTAGGTGTTTTTATCAGCTTTGCTTTTAATATCATTATCAAGTAAGATTTTAAAATAATAATAATTATTTGTTGTTTTAAGGTGTCGGCACAATGATTGATCCCACACTTTGCAGAGCGGATCGAATGGTAGGACAGGTTCTGGGCTCAGTTGGTGCGTTGCCTGACATTTTTGTAGAGATTGAAATTTCATATTATTTATTGAGGAGGCTGCTCGGTGTTAGAACAGAAGGCGATAAGAAAGCTGCAAAAGTAAGTAAATTTGGGGGCCGTACGAGTTATAATAATGATGCAAAAAATTGCATGTATAATTAACTTGTGCTGTAACTTTTTTTTATTGTGTATGCCAAATAGGTACAGAAACTTTCTAAAGGTGAAGTTTTGATGGTTAATATTGGCTCATTGTCCACTGGAGGAAGGGTTACAGCAGTAAAAGCTGATTTGGCAAAAGTGACTTTGACTAATCCAGTTTGTACTGAAATTGGAGAAAAAATTGCTCTCAGCCGTCGAGTCGAAAAACATTGGCGGTAATACTTTACAACGGAACCTTTGACAGGTTGACAATCTTAGATAACCACATCAAGGCTTAACTTTTGTTTAATTTTTAGGTTGATTGGCTGGGGTCAAATCCGACGTGGCCAAACAGTTCAACCGGTCCCAAGAAGTTAATTTTCCCCAAAAATATTGTGCCTCTTGGCATCCAAATTCTTATTAATAATACAGTTTTATTCAACAGTTTTTCATAATTTGAAATTGTAATTTAGATAACCGGAATTTATTAATTGCGTTTAAAATCAGATGTAGAAGGTTGTCAGAATTTTTTGTTTCGAAGTCATTCGAATAAATTACGTGGCGTTTTGTGCCTAAGCTAAATAATGTGAAGAAATTAATGCTTGCCAGTAAATCATCAGTGCATCATGGCAGTGCATGGGGGTCACCCGTACGTCACCCACGTTTACATTTAGCAAAATCAACAGTAAAATTTTATGGACGGCATTGTTTTTTTTGCTCAATGCCATGATTCGAGTAGGCAGTCATAGTAAAATTTAGCACGAGTTGAGCGGCGCAATGCAAAGGAGAAAAGTGGGAAATGAAACATTTGTTTTCAGGAACAAACGTGCAAGCTACGTGCAATGAAGTACCCGGCCAAATCACACTTTGCGTTATGTTATCAGATTGTTTATAAACTATGTAATGAAATGTTTTACTAGAATCATTAACGGTTTACATTTTGAGTTTTTTGATTTAGTGTTTTTGTGTGCCTCGGTGTGTGCAGGTAAGAATATACTATTAGGGTACTTAATACTAGTGTCAAGCGTCCTGGCTGTATTAAATCTCGATTTGATTGCTTAAATTTGTGTCCAAGTTGAATATTTTTATCTGTTGAAAATTAAGTTAATATAACACTCTATTCTCCACCTCCCTGAGAGCTTTTTAAGATTCTCGGTTTCATAACCAGCAGCGGTAACAGTCAACTTAATGTTTAGATTATGCTCAATATACATGTATGTATTTAATTTTCAGATAGCACCAACTTCATCCATCACCGATTACAGCCCACAGACATCGAAATTTAAGGAAGAGCTTCCAAATAACTTGTCAGTCCTAACAATCAACAATGAGTTCATTAACCGAAGATCAGAGACGTCGCATGGAGGAGAATCGTCTGAAGGCAATAGAAAAAAGGGCCGCTGCAATGGCCAACGCACTAACACAAACCACAAATAAGCCAAATCTTAATTCCTTCGCTCAAAAGACTGCTAGCTCGAGTTCTGGCTCCTACACCAGCATGAGCAAACCTTTAAGTCAGACTTCGTCTCAAGGGGATTATTCACAAAAATGTGCCACATCGTCCAGGTCCGTCTCGGCGGGTCCACAAACTTATTCTGCCAGAAGCACGAATTATTATTCAAAGCCGTCCAGTGCCAGTTCCAGTAGACCTCAAAATAACTCTACATCAGGAGCAGGCAAGTCAAGCACTTTGACAGGAACTTGCAAATTAATTGCCCGTGATCGATTTGCCGCTGAGATAGGGTACCACCCACAGGCTATTGCGTTGTTCAAAGGCATTCCAGGCTGCAAGTATGGTACGTTTTTTTAATTATCATTGACATTCTACATTCTATCGCTTCATATTTGTGTATTCAACTCAATTACTTTGCTTGTAGACACTACCACTAAATTATGGAGCTTTCCATTGGCAGAGCATGAAAGATTTCAAGAATCAATGGAGTCCCTCAGACCTGATGTTTCAATTGGTCCGATACCTTCTTCTGTATTAAAGGTAGTTCAAATTTTTGTTTGACACTGGCTCTAACAGCAAAGTTGTTTGTAAATACTTTTAGAATTTCAAAATTAGGAATTTGGTCTGTGCGGTGTCGAGCAGATTGGAATTGTTAGAATTTGTTTTTAAATTACCTATCTTCGTTTTTGCAGATATTTCGGACTCAACGATTAGAGCCTGACGCCAAAATGAGCTGTTTAGACAAAATTGATCCTGTATTAGTGAAGAGTTTATTTCATTTCCAGAAGGAAGGAATATGTTTTGCAATTAGCCGGGAAGGAAGAGTTTTAATAGCAGATGATATGGGCTTGGGGAAAACAATACAGGCGCTTGGTGTTGCTCACTACTACATTCAGGACTGGCCTTTATTAATTGTTGCACCTTCATCAATGAGGTTAGCACGTCGTTACCTTTTACCAGTGCTAAACATGCAATTCTGTCTTTGCACAAGATTATGATTTGTAATACTCATTCCAGATATAGCTGGCGAGAAGCCATTTGGAATTGGCTACCGTCCGTTCCTGCCGGTTCTGTGACAATTATGGAAGCCAGCCGTGACTATGTTGGTTCTGCTCGTGTGTTAATTTTAAGTTACGATCTACTTCAAAAGAACGCAGAGGGCTGTAGTAGCTTTGGAGTTGTAATCATTGTAAGTGAACATTACCTACATTTTATAATACAGTTAGTAAAAATGGCATGATTGCATGCCTAGTTGCAAAAATTCGGTAATGGTAGTAATGGGCAATTTTCATCCATGCCATCCCCTTGTTATGTTGGATTCAATTTTTAACGTCTTCGGTCTTCCCACTAACGGAGTGCTGGACACGACGTTACATTTTTGCTTGGATTTTGGTCTTAGCGAGCGAATTCAGTTCAGAATAAGAATCACAAGCTGACTTGACTTTGCAATTCAACCAGCATAGTTTTTGGATGTAAAATTTCATTTGCTATATTGGTTAGTGTAATTGGCATTGCTTTTAAACGCACGCAAGTCGCAAGTGGATGAATTTTGATCCGCAAAAGCAATGGAACCGGAACTGATGTCTGGGTCTTCAAATCGAGATTGGTTTAGAATAATATTATTTGTTTGCATTTGCAGGATGAGTCTCACCACTTGAAAAATTCGAAGGCTGCTCGAAC
The DNA here is from genome assembly GCA_036851895.1 of Orthonychiurus folsomi. Lineage (NCBI taxonomy): Eukaryota > Metazoa > Arthropoda > Collembola > Poduromorpha > Onychiuridae > Orthonychiurus > Orthonychiurus folsomi. The sequence goes on from JAAXYW010000242.1 coordinate 7,038, forward strand.
CCGTGCAGCTCTGCCTATTATTCAACAAGCGAAACGAGCAATTCTCTTGAGTGGAACTCCGGCACTGTCTCGCCCCGTGGAATTATTCAACCAAATCTCCAGCATCAACCGTTATATATTCCCAAGGTGAGATCAAGATCTTGTGTCTTACCTCACTGTTACTTATGCTTCCATACGCTGTGGCTGCGATCCGCGTTGAATGCAGAGCATCTCCGAACCGCACATCTATAATCTAGCAAATGCTAAACATGCGATTAATATTTGAGTATCGAGGAGTGCTGCTATTCCATGGTTATAGATGCGGTCTGTTCTAGGTCCTCACCTATTTTCTGCAATGCATCTGCGAAGTATAGTGTGGTAAAATATTCAGTTGTTGACTGAGAATTCTAAAACTCGAGTGTTCGAATGAGTAGTTTGCTGAAAGGGTCATTTATTAGTTCGAGGTACAATCAGTCAATGCCACATTTTACAGAATGCCGTGAATATTTTATTCCTGTGTTTGCTTTTGAGTAACGCCTGCTCTCGTAATAACAATGCAATGTCATTTATCCAAGGGTAAATGTGGTGGATTCTAATTATGTTCTGTCAAAACCAAGAAACATGATACCTTTGTTTTTGCTACAGTCCCATCCAATCCACCCCTCCCTTCCAAGCCCACGCCTTCCACTTTAATTTAGCAATTAACAAGTGTAAATGAAGTGTGACTGTGGTCCTAGTCAAAAGAAACTCGTATAATTATTGTAATTGGTGATTTGATCTATTCCTTATACAAGCATACAAATGAATGCTCTTGGTGAGACAGGATATCAAATTCTAAATGTAAAACCTCCTCGTAGTTCTCATTATTTGAGGAGCGTGGAGGATATTCTCCGGAGGCTTATTTTTCCAATTTTCACTATGATTTCGTATTTATTGTTTATGTTGACAATGGAGCCACGCTGATTCAAAATCCTGTAGACTGCCTGGGCGCATGTTTACTTCAAGCAGCTACATTTGCATTTATTAGAACAATTGCAAACAACTCCCAATTCTGATTGGAATGCGTTTATTACGTGCAGAGAGTCCGGTCAACAGGATAGGCGAAAGTCAAGAAAGTTGGCAACCCCATGAGAGCCTTGTAGTTCCAAAGGTTAGCAACTCAAAGCCATTCATTTTCATTTGACAATACTCCTTCCGTCAGCCCTTGTTCCGAAACTCCAAGGGAATTACATTTTCCAGGCGACATGTCTCGGCTCCCAATGTGTGTGGCACAAGTATTAGTTGGTACATGCTTGCATGCATTTAATTTGCATAATGAATTAATCCACCCGTTTGATAATCAAGATTAAACGAACCAATTTAGAGCTTGAACTCATGGAATCCTGTGAGGGAAACACAGCTGCTCGCGTTGTTTCAATTCCATGTCTATGCATGGATGCATGTTGTTTCGTCTCTTGTTCTATCGTTCCACTTTCTCTTTCCTCCACTTTGGAGAGTGAAAAGATCAGACGCCCTTTCACGAACAAAGTTCCATTTACTTACTCATTGTATTTAGCAAGGATTTGTGAGAGCGTTGCATGGAAATTTGATTCATCTCTCTCTTGATTAGCATCCACAAAGGATTTCATGCATTAGCGTCATATGTATTTCTCTAATGCCCCATCCTTTCTCAGCCTCCTTCAATCAACTCTGATATTTAATCCCTCTAGCCTTCTACTCCTTGGGAGTTGTTTAATTTACATGTTTCACGTGCCTTTGCATCGAATCCAAATGATGTCCGTGAGAGGAGATCGATTAATGTTAAAATTAAATGAACCCCCTTCAGTCAGGCAGGCAGTCGTTCTAAACAAGATTCATTCGAGGAATTTAGCAACTTTGCATTTGGTGGAACAGCATCTTCAGGAATACAAAATTGATGTGCAAATATTTCTTTCATCCCTGGATTCCCTTCATCCTGAACGGCTTATTTTTAAGCTCGTGAAATTACAAAAAGTGTGCATAAGCGAGGAAAATTGCATTAGACTGTAATAGCAAGAGATTGAAACGTGTACTATGTCTGTGTGTGTACATGTGAATGCAGCCATTAATTCTATTTATGGTAATGCGTAGTCGTTAACTGACTCCGGGCGGCCCATGTTTGTAGACGGCAACAATTTCTCCCTTGCTTTAGCTTAAGCTTAGAAGCACATACATTCATCCTGTAAATGAAAGTGCTTTCGATGTTTAAATGCAATTTTGTCCACAGCTATTCTGACTACGGAATTCGGTACTGCAGTGGGAAAAAGGTACAACTTACTTTGCTCTTGCTTTTTGTTCTGTAAATGATAACATTTTTTTTACAAAAGAACCCGTGGGGATGGGACTTCAGTGGGTCATCAAACATGGAGGAGTTGCAGTTAATTTTGGCGGAAACAATAATGATTCGGCGAATGAAATCGGAGGTACTTCAACAACTCCCAGCGAAAATAAGGTAAACATTGCCTGGGATTAATTTACTTTTGGAAGATTTCTGCCACGGATAATTATGCTTGTAATTTACTACTTTTGTGTCCAAGCATTAAATAATTGCACGGAGGAAAGTTTGCGTATCCAATTAGTTCTAGAGAAAGTGATAAATTTCTTGTAGTATTTACTATTTTTGGTAAACCAAATGAAAATCACCGGGCGGGCTTTTTAGATTAGGTTTTGCAACCAGCGTAACCAGCCAACTTTGGCCTTTATTCTGACCTGTGGTGGTTTCTCCCAATCCTTTACTTTCTCCGTTCCATGTGAGTAATGCTACTTTCAAGTCTTCCAATTTTTGCAGACAGATGCTCATTTTGGATCCATCCCTGGTTCGTGTGAAGAGTACAAGACTCCAAAATACGGCCACAGCATTCAATGAAGGGAAAAACTTGAAGGGGATGGAAAAGCGTGGAAGATTACTGGAATACTTCGGAGAAACTGGGAGAGCTAAATTAGAGGCTGTGGGGTGAGTGAAAATACATTCTGTACTCTCCTGCAGGGTATAAGTGTCCTCTTCGCCTTTTGAGTTTCCTTGGTTTGAGCTTGTTATAGCTTTTCCTTCTCATGCGAGTACAAACATAAGTGTTTTCTTTTGCCCTTTCTTTCTGTGTCTGGTCATTTCACAGTATCACAGAACTTTAAACTAGGCTGCATGTGCTATTGCTTATTTTCGAAATATGATATACCTAATAAAGTATGCCTACACATCCATTTCACATTTTTCTTTCCGCGCATTCAATGTAAATGTGAATCAACGCAATTTGGGTATCCCAAGTTTAATAGGTGCGTCATTCTATTTTGTGTCCATTGCTGCCAATAAGGCACTAATTTCAAGAGAAGGACGAACTGAATGGTTTTGCTGATTAATGATTCGGATATGGGAAATGGATCTATTTCTTAGGTTAGAAGAGAGTATATCGGATTTTTCAAGTAGAAAAATAAACAGGTTTTTGGTGTTCTTTCAGAGTGCATTGTAGTGTTTCCATGTTTGTAGTTTAATGCTTCAAACTTAGGATATTCATGTTGAAGAGAGTGGTTTCTAGTATTAATTTTGTTAGTTGCAAACTGCCAATGCGTTTTCTTGCGTTATGAGGGCCACTGCGAAATCTAGACAAGTATTCCAATTCTCCAATTAAAGCTTCTGAAGTGGATTATCGCCAAAACAGCCCCCACATTGTTAGTTAAAGTTGACTATGCTAACCGCACTAATTGGTTATAATAATACCCAACTTTAAAACTTTAATGACTTGAAGAGTATACTTGTTATAATGTTTTAAAGACTTAAAAGGAATGAAGAGTTGCCCAACTGTTTCCGCCCAGTGTTGGTCAGACTAAATGTAGGTTGTGGTAGAGGGAATCTACGATGGGGAACGGCCCAGTTTAGTTGCCTCGTTGTTTATGCCCTGACTTTCCCTTGTAAATAAGTTGCGGTCACCCTTCCAGGCCTTTCACCAAGTGAAAAACGGCCTTCTGTATTTCACCGCCTACTTTGCCAAATTAGTCGGATGAAGTAATTTTGCAAGGCTCACACGTTTCATCTTGTGAGGAAAGGTTCCGGTTTGCCCAAAGTATGACTTGAAAGTGTGTTGCGTGGTATGGCCACCAAAGCTTCATTAAGCCTAATGGGGATGTTTTGCCTCTGAAAATGTCGCTCCAATTTCACCAAGTGACTTGTCTTTCTCTGACTGGAGTCTTCCGAGTGCGTCTTGTTTCCAGACGCTGTCTTTAAAAAAAACAATCGACATTTTTCTTCCTAAGTTTATGCAAACTCTAATTGAATTTCATTTTAACTATTATGGATGCTCGTAGTGAAATGTAAGATTATACGCCTGAATATTTAAATGCTTGCATTATTTTTTATTCAAAGGAGTTATGTCAAGGACTTGGTTGCTGACGGACGAAAATTTCTAGTATTTGCTCATCATAAATGTGTTTTGGACGGAATTGGATTGGAGCTGGAGAGTATAAAATGCAAGTAAGTTGTTTACCTTTATTGTGGATTTATGTTTGATAAAAAAAACTTTTCCCACAAATCATCCCGTAGTACCTAATTTCAAAATACTTGCATCAAGATAAGAAATGGTAGACCTTGGGATTTGCATGAATTTGAGTGACAAAACTAAACTCATCGTCGCTGTGTAAATATTTCTCTCAAAAATATAGGATTTGTAAATGTATTCAACCTGCAAAAGAGGTTCTTGGCTCATCTCGGAGAGCAGATTTTAGACCTTTTCTTCAGATAGCATCGGAAATGGAATGAATCTAGGAAAAGCTTTTAAGGCAGTTATCTCTGAATGACTGAATTCACAAGAAGTAAATATAAACTCGTTTTAGTGCTTTCCCTCACATTTTGTTTTTCACAAATAATTCGGTTCCGTCGGAGAAAGTGGAACTTTGAGAGCCTTCCTCAGAGTAAATGCGGATTTTGTATTCCACGTAAGAAAAACAAGCAGACAGACGTCGAGTGCGAAACCAAACTACTAAACAGAAGTTAAACAGAAAGTTTCCACTCGGGCAAACCATCAGCATTTGAAGAGGAGAGACGAAAACACGCTGACTTTGAGTTAAATATAGTAGTTAGATTGTAGGGCAAGAGGAAATCCTGCAAAACAACTTTCCCTCCTCTTTTTTCCCTTTTGGCATTTGAAGGAAGCCCTTCGACGGCTTGACTAAGGATAATCTAGTTTCCCACAAGCACAAACTGAGAATTCCTTTCGCAAATAATCTATATTTGAAATGAATGGATGAAGAAATCATTTCCTTTTTGAGACTTCCCATCGCCTTAGCCGTTACTCATTGTTTATTTAAGTGGAGACGGGGAGGACTTGGAAATCCTTGCCACATCCAGGGATGAGCGCTTTTGGGAAAGCGGTTCCAGAAATGGATCTGGGTTATAATAAGAAATAGGAAGTAGAACGAGGTTTGTTTTTCTGGATATGTTTGGATTCCCTCTCGACGTCATTACAAGCGGTTCCTCGTGCGTGAATGCGTGAGTGCGTACGTCACAAACTTGAGCACACACAGCTAAAAGTACCCATCACTCCACCGTCGTCATTCACAATTCCGAAACCTTCTTTCTCCCCGGTACACAGAAAGAAATATGAGTGACCTACATTTGCCTCCATTCCCTTGCTAAATGTGCGTACGTGGGTACGTGCGTAGTTGCGCATTTAAATTAGGAAATAGGAAACTAAGCGCGGTGAAACCCCTGATGTTGAAAGTGGGTGAAAATCTTTCATGTTTATATATAGAATGGTGTACACTCCAGGTGTTGCGGCTTAAAGCTTTCCATTCCGTTTGACTCCGTCGCGTCCTTGTTTTTACCCTCTCCTAGTCCCCATTCATGGCCAGCTGGACACAATTTGAGAATGAGAATCTAGCACACGAAGCAATCTCCCACTGTGCTTTTCGATTAAGCAATAAAACTTCAATTAACGGAGTAAAAAGCAGCTGGCACCCTTGAACTCATTTATTTTCATATGACAGGAGACATTTGAAATGTGTGCAAAATGTTAGTCTAGACTTTATACTATAATATTGTTGAATTTTGACCAGATACATTCGAATTGATGGAGAGACTGGATCAGAAGAGAGGAAAATGCTATGTGATCATTTTCAACACAAACCTGACGTGAAGGTAGCTGTCCTGTCCATAGTAGCAGCTAATTCTGGAATCACATTAACATCTGCGAATTTGGTCGTCTTTGCGGAGCTTTTCTGGAATCCCGGGGTAAGCGAACAATGGGGGCTTGGAATACTTCATAATGATTTGGTTTTTCAATTCCTCTATCTCTTCGTTGCACAATGGGCATAAATCCGTCGTAAGCCAAGCGAGAGCAGATGGCGAGGAATTATTGTAGGGCTGAGTACAATGAATCTTCTCATAATTCGGTTAAAAATGAAGGGATTGGCCAATGTCGATAAAAGCTCAGCTTACGTATTTTACAAAGAGGCTGATTCGTACGACTAGGTCTTTGAGGTATCCTGCAAAGTAGGATTCTCTGAATGTTGGGATCTCCCATAAAAAGATTTTAGGAAAGAAATATGAATATCATTTGATTTCGTGCTGCTGCTTTTATGTTGTGTTTGTAACTTCTGGTATGGTGTACAAAACTACGATTTATTATTAAATCATACCAGATTACATAGTTTCCTCAGAATTATTAGTTTAATTTCTTTGGCAGATCCTAACCCAAGCGGAAGATCGTGCACACAGGATCGGACAAGAGGACAGCGTATGTACTCAATTTAGATTTCTTTCATCCACGTGCAAGTAAAATCGAATGTTTGATTAATTTATTTGGATTTTGACAGGTACTGGTTCAATATTTACTGGCAAAAGGCACGTCTGATGACGTGATTTGGCCAATGGTAGCAGACAAGTTGGATGTTTTAAGCAAAGCCGGGCTGAGTAAAGATAATTTCCGTGAAGCAGGTGCTGAATCTCTCATTCAACTCGGGGGTGGGAAAAAGCAGAAAGATATAAATGAGTACTTCTCTCCCATCGACGATAATGAGGATCTCGCATGTGTTTTTAATGAGGAGTTCTAGCGTGATTCCAGTAGCCAAAATTTGACGAGGCTTTTCTTTTCCACACTCCGATGAAATTCAAGTTGAATTGTATGCCTTAAGAGGATCCTCAATTTGTACTGAAATGGTTTCCCGGGTCATGCACTTTACCCTTTACATGAAATCATTTTTGTTCCCCGGTTTATTCATTATAGGGAATAAGAACGTTATTTGTTGTGTGAATTAATAAAATCGGGAAGATTTTTAAGGTTACTCGACTGTGATTTTTATTCAACTACTGAACTTCGACAACTTCCTAGCAGCAAAAGATTGTCTTGTGTATTGACTTGACAACAGAGTTCTAACTTTTTAGGTACTCATATGGAGAACATTATGCAAACTAAAATGTGGGTTATAACTGTGCCCATGCAATAGGCAGATTTATCGAATAGCAAATGGCGTCAGTAGACGAGTCTACGGTAGACGTTGAGCCAAAGGCACTACGAGGTCCCAGTTCAGGCGCATTTGAATCCCGTAATGAGCAAACTCGTTCTTCCACTCAAACCAATGTTATTAGTAAGTTTAGGAATTGAAAAAAAATTAGGAAATACTTACTATAATAATTCTGAAGAATAAAATTAAAAATTAGAAGGCGAAACAATTGGTAGAGGAGGCGAACAACGTAGATCATTAGAAGAAACTATTGGGCCCACTGCTTCAGATGAGGATAGATTAAGGCTTTATGATTCTACGAGGCGAACATTTATCCTCCTACTTGCATTATCTGGGGTAGTCGCAGCGATTGTGATTGTTCTGACAATAACCGTTTCCGATATTGGACGAAATCATCATTCTTCGTCTCAGAGTGAGGCAGAACGGACGGCTTATTTTGTGCATGCCGTCTGTATGACACTTTCCGTTTTTATTTTCTTGCCTTATGGTAAATAGTGAATACTATCTTTGTTATTAAGGCTTACCCACTCATTTGTTTACTTGAATTTACAAGGAATCTTATTGTATCGTATTCTCCCAGAAGTGCCAATTTGGATTGTAAACACAGTGCATGGAGCTATGATGGGACTTTCCACCTTATTTTTTGTCTTTGGCATTTTAAAATCTTTTGGTGACTTTGAGGATGCTATCTCTTACAATTTTTCTACCCTTCACGGTTGGTTGGGAGTTGCTAGCACATTTATTTTCTTAGTAGAGGTAAAATGTGGAATCAAGATTACATAATTTTCTTAATGATTGATTATCTCGTTTCATTGGAGCAGGTAGGAACCGGAAGCGTTTACATTTGTTGGGCAAAAGGTTACATTACAAAAGACACCAGGATACAGAAAATACATAGATACACAGGAAATGTATGTTATCTCTTCAGTTCCGCAACCATCCTAACCGGACTGAATCGAATGATGTGTCTGGTTTCCTTGTAAGGATTTGATTCCATAATAGTTCAAAGTTAATTTTGCTGAGGCTGAGTTGATGATGTAAGCATGAAATGTATGTTACAGTCCCAACCAACAGGATTCAAAAACAATACACTTGAATGTGTTGGGTGGCTTAGTGATCATATTCTACGTCATTATGTTTCCCCTCATGTTTTCACAACGATTCGAGAGGAAAGCAAGGCCTAATTGGACCGTTCTTTTCAATAATCCTACGAATTCTGCAGAGATTTCTACCGAATCATCCAATACTGTAATCCGGAGATCCCAGTTGTTCAATAAGAAAGAAGAAACCGTTCCAGCTCTTCGTAAACTTTAGTTTGTCTTTTTAATGTCAAATAAACTGAAAATATTCCAACTTGCATGCACAAGGCACGACTCATTAATGTCATTAATGCACGGCGGAAACGTACTTATGGCTACACGTGGACGTGGATCATAAAACACAATTTTCCCTGGTCTCTGCTTTCTCTTGTCTGATCCTTTCATCAGCTTTGCCTTGGATACTTTTGTTTTGACTAGTGGAGTTTACAAAATTGCACGTGGAACAGTTTCATTTGAATATTCTAATTGGATGCAAAGTTTTTCCTCGGAAAGGGTTTCACATTTGCATAATAAGGATGTCTGAGACAATCAAAACTAACGAATCCCCGCCCAAGTCTCGCTCATCATCATTAAACTCCGGTACAGATGAAGATATCCCTAATAATGCATCCTTGGACGGAATTTCAAGTATAAAATCAAGTCAAGTCTTTCTGTCATGGCGTATAATTTATTAGAATTTATACATTTAGTTGACACTGAAAATGAGGCGGTATCCCGGGATTCCTCACTTCTGAATTTGGAAGTCCGAGCTTTTGATACTGATCGACGGGATTTCCGATTATTTTTTGTTGCAGTCAACATTGTTGCGTCAGTTGAGTTGAGCATTTTGATTTACATTCTTTGTAAATGGTTGGATGGATTCCGATGGCATCCGGATGAAGCTAACTCCTCGGATTTCAGTGTTCATTTAGTTTGTACTGTTCTGGGATGTGTTATTATGACTGCGTATGGTAGGCCGAATCTTTAGCATTTAAAACCAAACAGACCCTGCGCCTCTAGTTTTCAAATTATTCTGTTCCAGGTATTTTAATTTTTAGAGCTTTCCCAAACTACTCGCATCGAAAAATAATTGTGATTCATTCGGTGGTTATGGTGCTCGCTGTATTCATTGCTACTTTTGGGATTAAGATTGCCTATGAATCTCATCACATTTATGGTGGATCTCATTTGTATAGTTTTCACAGTTGGATGGGTGTGACGATTCTGGGTTTGTTATATTTTGAGGTAGACTATTATTTTTATTATTTGAACATTTTACAACATCATAAAACAGTTCCATTTTAAAATTACCAATCAGACCCTATTGGAGTTAATTTTTAATTCCAGTTGGTGACAGGGAATTGGCTTTTCTTCACGGAAGTAGTCCATGAAAGTTTAAACTTTTGGCACAAAATTGCCGGAGGCATGATTTTTCTTATAAGTTTAGGTGCTACTGTGTCTGGAGTTCTCACTGCGGGATTGAGGGCGGTTAATGTAGACAGGTAAATTTGTTTGTAACTATAAAGTAAATGTGGAATTCGATAAGTAGTTCCACTAAATTATTGAAAATCCAGCAATATGAAAGCAACTCGCCAGTACACTTTAAATGTATTCGGAGTGTTAGCTGCTGTATTTGGGGTTCTTGTCCGCCACTTGTACACAGAGTATCGATTCCGAAGAAGACCTCGTCCCAGTATGACGACGTCGACGGCAACCAAAGACGCCTCTAAAATAATTGTCGTCATGATCAGCAAATGAAAAACAATAGCGTTCGGTGTATTAAAGTCACACAAATAGTCCAACGGGATTCGCAAGACTATGTAAAGAATAAATTATATATACAATCCCTTAAAATTAAAAAAAAATACATCTAAGTACGCCCTGTAAAATACATCTATCCTAACCCAATTGTAAAACAAAAAGTCGAACAAATAAAAACAAATTTATGTAAGCAAGCAACTATCACTTGTCAGTTGAAATGTTGTAAACAATCAAGAATTTGACATATTGTATGTCCTGAAATCTCATCTCTCTAAAATTCTGGTGGCAAGACACGGATAGTTTAGGATCCTCAGAGTTTATGTCATGTCTTCCTTTGAGTCTTCAAATCCAGAGCAGGCATGTAATACAGATTTTGCTGGACATTTCCAGCCCATCCACTCTCGCGCACTCGTCAGATCAATAAACTGTACTATAGACAAGAAAGACGTATTATCCGCACCCGCACCGCTTTGCCAAATTCTCCAGATGTTCGGATTTTAACCCTCCCGAACCCAACCCAATACATCCTCTGTGACATCTGACCCAAAATATATTTTAATTGTACTCAATTTCATTTTAACTTCAACGGACGAGTCCCACAGGTTTTAATGTGGAATTGGTCAACCTTAAATTGTGCGTACCGGGAGTGATTTCCACTTGGAAACTAGAAAACTTTGACATTCGGCCTACCTGTTGCTTATTTGTACCTGGACGGACGCCTTTCCGGGGAGTTTGAGCTTAGTTTGTTATAAAGTTTAACAACCATATTTAATGGACAGTTTGAAGTGAGAAGGACAGGATTTGGATTAAGGGCTTTGCCCGCCCGCGAAACTCTGATTGAATCAAAAGTTAAAGTACATACATACACGTACTACGTAGAAGTACATACTACATACCCATTTTTTTTTAAAAGGCAGACTGTGTTTTAAATAAAATTTTCATACTGTCTTCGACATCTGGACATTGGACTCGTGTGTGGAGGACCTGGCTGCTACAACTGATATGGACTTGGGCTTGTCACTGGATTAAACAACGCTGGAAAGGTCAAACGTAAGTTCAGCATGAATCACACACTTCACACTTATTTTAGGTTCAGTCAGTTCCTATATAAGTCAGCATGACTGGCATTATACTCAATCTGCAAACAATGTTACATTTTAGATGTGTATGTCTTACACTAATTTAGCAATAGTTTTCTGGGTGTTGAACTTTTTCTTTAACATATTATTTCGCTTTGAAGCTGGCCGAAATGTTTAGTCCGGCTAGTGGCTGAACCCTCATATATCTAGGAGAGCGATTACAAATTACAAAGAAACATAATTCACCTTGCAAAATCGATTTGATGTTGGACAACAGTAATTGTTTTAAATTTACTGTTGTCCTACTATTAAACAGTTCTGTCTGCTTTCCTATTCGTATTCCACATCGCATTTCCATTGTAACATCAGTAACATGAAGTAAATAGAGGTCTGTATACAAATACGAATGCAAAAATTGCTTACATGAATTTCTGTCAAAGCGATCGAAGAAATATGCAACGAGAGCAAATTGATTAATCCCAAAACCGCGACCGTATGCTGAATTTCCTGTGGCCGCATACCTAACCACTACCACTACAGTTAATTTTAATTGTGGGTACGGACACATCATGACTCCAATTTATATTCAAATTAGTAAATCATGAGGAAGGGAGCTCGCAAAGCTCGACTTTCAAACACAAGAACAGAGTTCGGAAATTTTGTAAGTGCCAGTATCCCAGGTGAAGAAAATATTACAGTGCGGGTTAAGTCCAAAAAACAAAACCAGAGCCCGAGCCTAGATAAAATTAAAGAGTTTCACGGGCGACCTATACCTGGGATTTCAGTGCAGAATGTTGGGGAGAGGACTTCCAAAGAAAGTAATTAGTAATAATTACAGTGGTCATAGTAGAATATCTACACATTTTTAAATCAATCATTTAATTGGCATTACCAACCTTTGCTGGTCAGCCAGGCCTTCATTAATAATTAGGATAATTAGCAATTATATTTAATAGCTGAAATTCTTATTACACACTGTTAAATGCACAATAATTTAATTGGCATAATTAAGCCCCGCCAGCAGCCGCCACTTTTGAGTTGCTAGGTTATGGCAAGGGCATGCACTGATTTGCGGTTAGCCTTATTGATGTGGATGCCAGTTTGTCAGTCAGGATTGGGTTGCCATATGCTATTTCAAGGCCCAAGTTTGCAGTTCCCTTTTGCAGTGCAGTGCTAATTTTATACTTTAATTTACTTTTAATGCAGTTGTGAAGAGCCTATCGATTTCTTGCGGAGACTCAGTCCACAGCCCAGAGCTATCCGATACAAACGAAGAAGATCAAATTGTTTGGTTGCGAGGACACTCAGGGCAAGGTCCAAAACCACGTTATAAAGTCATGGGTTCAGATGAAGATCCTAAGGGAGTATGACAGGTCTCGACAATTGTTTAAAAATGGATTAGTCCTGGCAGAGGTGTTTGGATTGTTGGCATGCTTCCTCATCATTGCATGGCTGTACATCTATGCTGGAGGACTGGCTTGGTTTGGAGCGGAGAATAAACCAATTAATCTTCATGTCATCCTGATGGCCGTATTCATGTTCTACCTTCATGGACACGGTAAGTAATATTATCTATCCATCCTTCCTGAATATTTGAATGGGATGGAATTACAGGGGATGGGGAATTTACCAGACTAAGGTGCAAAGCCTTTGTTTCTGACCTCAGCGGGTAGATCCACTGGGGGGTTTGGAGGGATTTCATCGAGAAATTATTTGCTCTAGAATCAAAGACATACAATTCCAGATGTAATATTATTTGCCTTAGTTGACAGAAAATCCGAACATTTGTTAAGCAAATAATTATTGCTCCAAGCCAAATGTTAGCTTTAATCCAATCGATATAGTAGTCTCGAATTCTAGCGTGTGAGCCGTCGTGTCGTTGACAAAGTAGATAGCCACGGATTTCACAGTGACTTGACATACTGTATTGGCAAATACAAGGGACTATGAAAACATAATTAAAGTTACGGTACGATCACAACCCAATTCAGTCCTTTCCTCTTGGGTGCATGCATCGAGCAGATTACAGAGAATTGTTTGCACTTTGCTAATTATCATTTTCCTGCCATCATCTATTAGAATAACTTGAGATATGCATTTGAGTATTGTGTTCCACGGAACAGAGAACACCCGAATTATTGCGCTTATTTGCATAATATGAATTTCATGTACTATGATTCTTTCTCTTGTCAATTTCCAGCTGCAATAATGTATCGGATTTATCCGCATTCGCCAAAATATACGGTGAAACTCATGCATGCTGGACTACACTTCATCATCTGTATTGCTACAGCATTGGGATTAGCAGCAGCTGTTCAACACCATGACATCAACAATTTTCCGCATTTCTACAGCTTCCATAGTTGGTTGGGATTGACTGCTATCATCATCTACTATGGACAGGTTGGTGATTTAGGATGGGAAATTATAGCTAAGATGCGGGATTACTGGAAGTACAGAGTTGTCCCATTGTGTTATATAGTTTTTGGTCGGATTCGTCTCCTTTCTTCTCCCAACAACTCCGGTCAATGTTCGAAATTTGGTTTTGCCAATCCACAGATTTTGTGGACAAGCAGCGTTTTCTTTTTCTGCAGGAGCCGTTCTCACCGGGATAATGCTTAAGGCAATTGGAACTTTGCCGTATGTTTTAAAATTAATTCACGTTTATTATTACCGTACAGACAATTGTTTGTAATACTCTAACGGCTATATAACACATGGGATTATTTTTCATAGTACATACAGCACTTTGCCACCGGCTGGATTGCTAATTAATTTCGGAGGATTTGCTGCTCTTCTTTTCTCGATTGTGATTGGAAACCTACTTGGAGATCACCGCTACAGGTGAGAGCGTTGTATTGGATAGTAATGATGATTAATATGAAAATAACAGGATTCAAATTGTAGTTTTGGGAAGAAATGTTGGTAATAGATTTGTAATTCTTATTGATTTTTATTATTACCAGGAGACGCCCTCGCCCTGAGGGTGAGCTTTTACTTGCGGACGCAGAGCACCCTGAATAAGTTTGAGTTTACTCCACTTCATGGCACCGGGATAAATTATTGTTGACTTAAGTTTCAATTCCTGTTCCGGAAACATGTCAGCAGCCGGACTAATTTCGGACGGAATGAATGTACAGTGAAATTTATGTTTATTGTCATAGATTTGATAGAATCGACATTACAGTCGTAATTATGTGTTTGTGCTTGTACTCTTACTTTTGTACTGATAGCCTGCAAGGTTTCGGAATTCCTTTCCAGTTTAATCGGTTAAGGTTGATTACTTTATGCTAAACTTTGTGGAAAGTCAAAGAAGATGACGGGAATAATCTGTGGATGAGTGATGTGNAATCTGTGGATGAGTGATGTGCTTTATCACTGGTGCTAAGACACAATTCGGAGAAATAGTTATGAACTAACATGAACATATTTTGATTTTACTTGGACTTTGATTCAGGAATTGAATCAGAGTGGGTATATTTTGTGCAATTTATTTTCTATTTTCGCTGCCCTGAACCCTCTACGACAAAAAAAAGTCAATACGGCTCTGTGGCTAATTAATTTTTGAACGTTTTGCCTTAATTTAATTTGTGATGTTTTCAAATGCACTTCTGAATTGCAAATATAAGCCAATGGTTTTTATAAGCACGGAATTTTAATTTATTATCACATGCAAATCGTTTTAAATGTAAAATATATGAAATGCAACACCCAAAATACAACCTGGTCTTTGTCTCAAATTTTATTTCACATAATTCCATTCGAAGTAATCATGGATCCTCGCCGTGGGTGGACTTAAGCCTCCTTTGTCGAGTAAAACCACCCGCAAGACCCAAAGGGGCCAGTTCAGTGTTGATAGATCTTCCGGAAATTGAAACGAGGGAATTTAGCCAACTTCAAACAGAGGAAGCTTCCGGGGAAGGCAGCTTTTATCAATTTGACTTGCAGGGGAGTTAGGAAAAGTAATGGGGAAACCAAATTTATTGATTGAGAGGAGGAAAAGGCTTTTAACATGACCATGAACCAGTACGATCTTCCCTTCGTGACATAAGGTCTACTTCTTATGGCCCAAAGTTGAAAAGTAATGGGGAAACCAAATTTATTGATTGAGAGGAGGAAAAGGCTTTTAACATGACCATGAACCAGTACGATCTTCCCTTCGTGACATAAGGTCTACTTCTTTTGGCCCAAAGTTGAGACATTAAGAGGGACGAAGGATATTATCGGCTTGCCTTCGATTGAAGGATTTTCTTCATAGACGAGTAGGCAGTAGTTTAGTGTTCCTTCCGTCTAAATGACTCCTTCCCCAGTTTTTTTCACCCACTTCGTTGAATGTTGCAATTCCCATCCTCTCAGCTCCCTTTCAGTTTATTGACTCATTCCGTTAATGTGGTCATTCATAACTGAACTGGGGAGAAGAAGGGGGTTTCAATGGAACCAAGTACCGAGACTCTTATGGGATCGGGAGGCTGGGCTTTCCCCTTCGCCTGGAGTCCTCGGACTTTAACCTTATTGAAGTCAAACTTGATGAAGATGGGCAGGAGCCATGGCGAAGGCCTATGCACTTGGTGGATGGGCATCGCATCAGTTGGCTCCAGCCTTTCTTGTCGGAGAATCGTCAGACAGAGTCCATTACAGGAAATGATGATAATGTGATTATCAACTTCCCTGTCATCTCCCCTCTTCCAACTGCCAGTCCACTGATCATCTTTTCGCTTCATTGCACCCTCACTGACCGTAATCTTGGGATCCTTATAGTAGTACTTCGTCCGTCCCGTCCTTCAATCCAAGGTACGCACGTACGTACGTACACTCAAACTTCCAATTAGTAGTTCCACCAGGGCTTCCCTTTCAAGTCCGCCTGAATCAAATACGAGGACGATTCTCTTCGTAAGTCTAAATCTGACCAAAATCCAAGACGAACTCACGACTTTATCCTCCGATTTTCCTTTCACTGACCTCAATATTAATCAAGATGGAAGGAACTTTTGGATCATGAGTTTGTGGATTTCTCTTTGGAGAACTAATTAGTACGGAAGGCAAAGGGAAGGGCTTCCTATTAATATTATAACGTTGAATCTCTGCTTTGGGAATTCTCGGGCTCAATCCAATGTCCAGAAACCAGCATGGTAGGGATTGACTTTAATGGGTTGCTTTTGAAGCTTTCTCTAACTTTTCCCTCTCCTAGATTCTACGTTGAAGAATGGATGTGGAGTGTTCGGTGTCTATTTCTGAATATTTCCTTTGCAAACATGGCATTTATGAAAAGCACACTTTAAATCAGCCGAAACACCCGGATTTAGCAGTATATTAGCTTAGTATAATAAATACTGTTAACTTATGTGCAAACCAAACTTTTATAAGATTTTACTTTGGGAACCGCACTGCCATTAATAGTAATGGTTCCAGGTTTTATATTCAAAATACTAAACACGATGCCAATAATAGAGCTGTTTAGCACAAACATGTAGGTGACTGATTTTTCACACTTTGCAACGGTTTTAAGTTAGGAATGCCGGAATGGGCCCTTTGGCCGCCTTCAATCTCCACCTACACCTCAGAATTATTTGGCCAGGAATTTGACTTATTGAAGATAATAAGAAAGTGATGAGTAATCTGATCTGCTCTTTTGTTAGCAAATGAAGTTACCTCGTCAAACAGTATCGTTTCAGTTTGAATATTGCAAATGTGTACTTTTCTTATTCCTGTGCAATGTGGATATTACAACTGCAAACACCGACGGAATTGTACAGCCGACATAAGATACGATTTTGATTTGGATCAAATACTGGAATGGGTTGAATTTATATCCGGAATCTTGAGATTTTGGAACTGTCTGATTGCAAAGGCGCCTTTTTGCATCGCCTCCTTCCGCCCTGTGTGTGTGCAAATTGCTTGAATTGAAAAGCTTTTAGAATAATTGGTGGGGTAGAGAAAATGCCATGGGTGGGGTGAGGTGGATGTCGGCACTACGTACGGCCACATATTGGTTTTAGTGTTATTGTCAGCGGCGTAATGTAAGTAGTGTAATGTGGATTCGGTAATTCGTGTTGACGGTGTTGTAATGATTTTATGGCCACGGAATCCCTGCATCCCTCACAATCCACATTGTGATTGTAAATGGAGTAGTGAAATGTTTGCTCAAATCTGGGAAAGGCTTCTGGTGCAATAAAATCTTCGGGAATCCGGGCCTTGTACTGGTTGGGATGTGATGGACGGAAATTGGGAGCAGAACTTTCACTCATTCCCAACCCAGTTCCGTGCAAAGTGGCAATTTTCCAAAAATAAGTACATTTGGTGTGAGGCTGGGGAATTTTAAATGAGAGCGGAGGAGTTTGCCTCCACCCGTACACGACATACACGCAACTCCCACCTGATTTCCTTCCAATTTACTTTTTCATTGTGTTTATTCATTAGTATTTCAATTCCAACGCTCATCAACAACATTGTAAATCAAACACAGGCCCCCGCACTCATTCGGCGGCCCCAAAAACTGTACATATTACAGACGAACCAATCCCTCACTCCCCATTTCCCCATTCGTACATCAAATGGAAATGTGAAGTTTATTATATATCCGCTTCTGTTTAGAACTTCGGCAGGGACGGGGAAACCAGAGGATACTAAAAACCGACAGACTGAAAAGGGCTTCCATTCGGCATTGTAATTACTAACACAGTACTCCACCGCTCCCTTTCCAAGTTCCAAAACCACTTTCACCTGCTTTTCTCTGAAGATAATTACATGGGGTGAAAACGGTTTTGTTAATGAACTCAGGATCCCCCTACATTGTTTCCCTCGTTCCCAATCACCACCCGTTGAGTTGTACGTACGAATTACATTGAAGCACCAAAACTCCGTCCTCGCACACAATTCCCTCATTTCTCCTACCCACTAATTTCCCAACCCACTTCAAATTAATAAACAGAGGAGGACGACTCCCAGGCTTCTCCTGTTGTGGTTCTGAGGTAAATGGCCGAATGAATTGGACCACCGGGCCTTTGCCGTGTCCCTCACATCCACATACCCCCCTTAGCTGGGAAACTAATTAATCACACTTTTAAGGATATCTTATATCAAATCAGCACATCTTAGCATCCGAATAACAATTTCATTATGGTTCCGTATTAATTAGCTTCCTACTTGTACACTCGTTTGCTCCGGAGTGGAATCCAACCACATAACACAAGTCTGTCCCGTCCGGTGCGGTGTTGTAACATTTTCACACCCTGACATTCAATCTCCTTGTCATTAAAATAATTTCTTAATTAGATGAATTAACTAATTGAACACATTTGTATAACAGCTGCTGGTATGGTTGAGACGCAGTGACCAGGCTCGCGTCGTAGTACGTAGTATTATAGTAGTCCTTATTCTTAAGTTTCAAAACGTAACAAAAGGATTGACGTCGTCGTCGTATCGCGTTTCACGTTTCGTGCATTTGATTTTGGTTATTTTTTGCCGATTTATAAAAAGAAAAAGTCCTGTATACGTATACTGTAAACAGGTCAAAGGTCAAGGATTAGCTTTTACACTACAACAGTGCAGTATTACAGAAATTGAAAAAAAGATAATCCAGCGAACCTATAAAAAACAAAGCATAGCTTCCCTGGCTGAAGGACAGGACAGGAAAAGAAAAATATTTGCTTTGTGATGTGATACGTATTGGCCACAACAATTCCATACAGGAAAATAAAAATAGGAAAAGTTCTCACGGGCGGGTGATGGCGAATTGGATAAATATTTTTGTATTTTTCTGTGTCAATTCCGAATTGTATCGTAAGGGGGTCGGGTTGGGTTGGCCAGGGCAGGTGGCTGGGAATGAATCCCGTTGTTCCAGAAATTGGGCGAGAAGTACAGTACAGGATTTGGAATTTCTCATCAAGTGTTCTGGGCAGGGGGAACGGGGAGGAGAGACGAAGATAAAGGGGTTTGAATGGGAGAAGAAAAGAAAAGGACGCGTGGTGGTAGGATCAGGTGCAATTTTTAGATTAGATTCATGATAAGTCTGTCAGGTGGAGGGTGCAAGGAAGGCTTGTGTACTCAAGCAAACATGGAAGGAAATTGGATGAGACCAGAAATGAAAGGAATGGGACCAAAATGGAAAGTTATTACAGAAATGTCAACTTATCCAGTCCTAGTCGCGTCGGGAGCAGGCGGGGTCGGTTCTTTGAATATGATATGACTACTGGGTGAGGAGAAGCTCCAGATATTATCCAAAAAAAACTTTTACCTTTGGGATTAGGTACGGTCCACCAGGGCTAGGGAAAGTATGAGTCCTACATTTGTCTAAAACAGATTTTCACACCGTAGCGGTGTGGCTACGGTCCACCATACGTTTAAGTTTCTTTTCATTTCTCAAGTGTTTTGCGCTAGAATAAGAAGGATGGACTTTCTCCGGAATTCCTTATGAGTAAGGCATGAAGGCATGTTGTAAATGGCAGTGTTAAGTATTCGATTATCATGTGCATCCAAAATAAATTTGACAATTACGATTGATTTAAGCGCAAACGTATATACGCATTAATTATTGCAAATTACATACTTATTCAAGCAAATAAAAAGGAAAAGCACGTGGATCAAAATATCCATTTTGCAATGCCAGACACAGCACTGGAATGCAATTGTGATTCGCGAAAGCTTTTGTAGATTTAAATTTCAGCTAACGGTGGATGTGGATGAATGAGTTGACCGGTTCAACGGATTTTGCTAGTTCAAACCCGCAATTTTCCCTACATTTTACTCTGGTTGCTCCTTGGGATTTTCTCTAGAGAGAAATTTGATTCTCGCCCCAACCCTTACCCGCTCCTCTTATAATGAGTCATTTGGGAAAGGTGACATTTGAATAGAGATAGGGGAAGTGAGATATTACTTTTCGTGAAGACGTATTTTGTCAAAATGTCAAAAAGTTTGCCATGAGGAAGATGGGACTCGGAAAATTGAGCTTTGGGAGAAGAAGGATAAGTAAACAGGAATGGTTCCCTCGAGTATTGATCTCTTGTAGTACTAAACTTAAGGTCCATCCACACCACTACTGCACTACTGACTAACTCCATCCTCCCTTCCTGTGTCCTTAAATCCTAAAAACTTGTCTAATGCAATCATCGGATCAACTGAACAAACAAAATAATCACACATCCTCCACCGCGCACGACACGGCACGGTGGTGTATGTACACCTTCCCACGCAAGTCATTCATGCCTTGGATGTGGCAGTGATTTTCTGCTCAACAAATTAAATTACAGTTTGTATCTTCTACTTCCATGGATTCCCTTGATTGGACTTGCCTTCGTTGGGTAAAACAGCAAGTAAGTAAATTACAAACTGGTAAATGTAACTTTCTTCTATTCAAAATCGGCAATTAAATTCCAATTCTTTGCACGGAACGGAAACGGCAAAATATATTTTCTTAAACAATTCGAGTACAATGAAATTAAAAAAAACCAGGTAGGTCACACCCCACATTCACGTCGTCGATTGCTTTTTAACAATTCAGTTTGATTTTTAGGTCGATTGGAATTTGGTTGAGTCGCTCACGTTGCGGTGCATTGTCGTCCTTCGACGTGAGGATTAAGTACAATAAATCATTTTAATGTAAACTTATTATTCAAATTTAATTAATTCGATTGCATTTTCCTTTGCATCGTCCTCGTCTCCTGGACCGCGGCCACGATTGACCTCACGGCTTCCTCATGACCTTCAAAACTATCCGCCTTGTGAATCCTTCCCAGTGACCCGTCGTCCCGCCCCTCGAAGGCGGGGCGACGCCCACTACTACTACTGCTCCTTGCTGTTGCAAATTCCTCTTCCCCGCCCCCATACGCGGACATATCCGGAGACAATGCAGGTGTGGAACTGGAGGATTGAACTTTGAACCCATGGCCATGTCCGTGACCCGATGCATCCAGTGCCATGGCAGACGCAGTTGGAACTTCCCAGGAATGCTGGCGTGGAAGGAGACCATTCTTTGACCCAGACACTGACCTCTGGCGAACAGTGACTACAGACCTTCGGTCAAAGTCTACGGAGGATTTCCGACTATTCTCCGTCTCGGTCGTCGAACTGAGGGAAATGAGACTTTCACAGGACACGGGTTTCTTGAGCCCACCAATGGCGCGGCGATTTGAATTTCCTTGCAGGAAACTGTACATGTACTGATCCTCCAGGCTCCTGGAAAAACCAGCTGGAGAAGAGCGACTGCTCTGAGATTGCATCGTCGGCTCTTCATGAACAAAAACTTTGACCTGAGTGTGACCACTTCGTCCTGTTTCTCGTCCTAAACTCCCAGGGTGATACCCCGTCGCTTGACCTTGACCTCCATGACTGTGACCTTGACCATGAATTTGAGCTGAGGCCGGTAAACTTCCTTTTCGGAATTCCGTGTGTTGTCGTTGTTGTTGCTGTTGCTGGTGGTCCATTCCCATCCTCAACATTGGGATTTGCTGGTAGTCGTCTTCACTCAGGTAACTCCGGTCCCCAAGACCACCACAAGAATGGTCACTGGGTCCACGCGGAGGCGGAGGAGGTTGTGACCTTCCGCTACCACTAACACTACCACGGGTAGGATACATTCCTCTGCCAGATTCAGAGCGGGATGCAGGAATATTTGATTTCCCACCTTCCCCTTTCGACGAGGACGATGACCTGTACTGACCACCACCATAACCTTGGAGCTCCTTGTCACTGAGCAAACTTTTGTACAAGGATAAAATCCTGGACGCCTCCTTGGAGCTGGAGGAAAGGGAGCGGAGGAGGCTTTCAGTCTCAAAAGCAGCCACACTCCGGGCCCGACTTTCCCGGGATAATTTGACAGGTGGCCGTTCATCATCGCTTTTGGATTTGACGAAAGATTTGGCTCTCGTGTAAATCGGTGGATCCTCCACCCTTGACCGATGACTACCAGAACGGCGAAGGGCCGTGACTGCGGATTTGTCGGCGGGGAAATGAGCTAATGTTCCATATTGGACTTGAGCATCGTACATAGCGGCACGGACACGGGATGCGGCTGCTGCAGCGGCGGCGGCTGTAGACGTCGTCGGAGCTACGGAACCGATCCCGGGTGTGACTTGACGTAAGGGAAGAATGGATGGATAACCTTGACCTAGGCCACTGTGACTGTGTCCACTGGAGGAGACGGTGGAGCTGGAGCTTTTTTTTCGATCGTCTTTTGTAGAGCGGACTTTGTCAATGAGTTGGGACAGCATTCCTCGTTTGGAATGGAGGCCGCCGGCGGCGGAGGATGGAGGCGGAGGGGCTGGAGGTAGGGCGTGGCCATGGCCGTGGCCATGATGGACATGTTGGGTTGGGTAGGAGGGGTCAACTTGGATGTACGAGTCCATGTCATGACCTCCTCCGATTTTGGATGATTGGCCTCCGGGAAATGGAGAAGGATTCGTCACTTTGGAGATTGAGAAGCGACCGAGGCGAGAGGTCAAGGGATGTGACTGGGATTCGGAGCTGGCACCGCTTCCGCCTGGGCCTTTGTGTCCGGGCTGCTCCTTCTTTTTTGGTCCGATCCCAACACCGCCCGCCGTTGAGCCTGGCCCACCTAATCACAAGTTGAACAAAAATCGGTTCACTTTTAGAATGTAAGGGGTTCTGAACAATCGGGGTGGGATTTAAGGGATGGTTTATGGACCCTGGCTCCCATTCAAAGTTACAAAGTTTGGCGGAGGATTCTATTGCTTTCAATGACTGCGGCGGGAAGTTGGAAGTTCTTTAACGCCGCGTATGGCCTACGCTACATTACATTCACATTCCAATTCTTGGAAATTCGAGGTATTTCGCATAAAATAAAGTAGAATGAAATATAAAATCTGTTGTGAATATCGTTTGGGCCCACGACATCCTACTGCAAACTGAGAATAAAAAGCATGGTAGCTAATCTAGCTTAGCATCTAGCTCAACATATTAAAATGATGTGTGAATCAAATGTACGTACATACAAAACAATTGCAAATAAAAATAATACGTAGTACTACGTATAGCAAAACTGCATTGAAATAAATTGCATTAATACGAGTAGTTTGGGATTTCCGTAGTAGTAAACGGAGTAGACTCAAATTGTCCAATTAACTGAAATACGTCTACCGGTTACAGGACGAGAAAGAAAGAAACGGGACAAGAAAAAGAATCAAATGACTGGCTGAGCTTTTAGTAGACTGAATTGTTTTACACAGAAGGGGATCATTAGGTCATTGAATAAAACTCCCTCCCAGTTAATTTAATGTGGTCGTATTGCTCAGCGCAGCATGAAGCACAGGATTTGAGAAGGCCTTTCACTTTCTTCAGCTTATGTTAATCATCCACGAAAGACCCGTAATACGTGAAGAGAAGTAGCATTTGGATTAGGAATTAGAGTGGAGGACTCATGGTGACGGTTATAACGATATGGTTGTGATCCGTGGAGGAGGAAAGAGACGAGTTACCTTTGGATGAGAAGGCCATTTCACCCAGTGACGGCGTCACTTGAGATCCGCTCTCAGCCCTGTAATAAAGCAAAAAATGAAGATAACGACGAGTCATTTGAGCCCTCCCATTCTCCTCTTTCAAAAAATGGGCCATTACTTTCATTTTCTTCGTCCCTTCTTTTTTTTTATGTCCGACGACGACGACGACGAACAGATTACTATTACTACACGCTACCCCTTATGGAATTAAGTCGGGATCCCCCTCCCCCCTAACCGAATACAATACAAAATTCGGGCTTATAGTGTCCGTGAAAGTGTACAAAGGATCCAAAAAATCCAAAATGAGGGTTATAAATGGGACGGGCACAAATTTACACACATTTGTCGGTGTTACTACCCTGGTGGAAAATGTGGCATACCGGGTATTCTGTGCATGCTATTTACATGGCAATAGCAAAAGCCATACCCTGGAACCGAAATCGTAACTCACGGAAGGAATGGAGGGCCCGCCACGGGAAATAACAAAATAATTCTTTAAAGCGTTATGCTAACGCTCCCCACTCATATTTTACTCGAAGAAACTAACGCTTCTTCCCTTCTCGGTCGTAATAATTTAGTTTTTAGGTTTCCCTGAAGAATACGAAAGCTCCTGAACTCATCATGGCAGGCAAAGATCCACGCCTACCTACCCTCCACACCCACACCTTACAAAGTAAAAGTAAACTTCAAGTGGAAGTTGTAGAATAAACAAGCCTAGACCAAGCAGAGCAACGCAAATGTATGATGAGACTTTCTTCCAAGTCTAATTCCACACGTTGTAAGTTGTGGCATTTACGCGGGCCTTGCGTATTAATGGAACTTGGATGGGAATTGCTATTGTTGGGCAGTAGCTCATGAAACCTAGTGTCGTATTTTTGGCTCGGGTACATGTGCATGCATAAAAGGAAGTAGAATTCTACTATACATTTTGGCATTTAGTTTTTAAACTTTGTAGGGGTGAATGGGTGGAGTTGATTCCGTTTTGATTTATGAATTTGGATTTTCAATTGGAAATTTGCTCGAAAAGAGGAATATGCAATTTTGGGACGAAAACGTTATGTTTGGGACAAAAATATGAACTTTGGGATGCTTGGAATCACAAAAATGTGAACCAGGCCTGGTACCAATTTAAATACGATGCAAATGGATTTGTTGACTAAAATTTTGACATTTTGCTCAGCCCGGTTCACCTGTATTGCGTGCTAATATAATTAGGCTAAGTATACAAAAGTGAACAAATTTTAAGCTTTTATGCATGTGTTTAATTCGTTTAAACGCAAAGATTACCGCTCAACCTTGGTCAAACGTATCTTTATCATGTTAAATTAATAATAATACAACAACGTTAAGCTACAAAAAATGAATCGTTCTATTATTCCACATTGCTTGGCAGACCACCGCACCACACAGTGTAACGGTGGTGGGCCATGCGAGCCAACTGGAAGTCGAACCCAGCGCAGCGTGAAAGCCAGGGTATTTGGGAAAGCCGCTTGACGTGGATGGAATTACTTTGATTGGTTTATGGCGTTACGTCCATTCCTACAACCTACATCCACGTAACATACTGGAAATATCCTAGAAATGGGAAAGGTAAAAGCTTTGGGGAATTAATGCTTGAATTACTTTCAACCCCCGGTCCCAAAACCATACTACATACACCTTTATAAATATTTGAAGTAATTCCTTCTGTATTTCTTGGGCTGCACGACTGTAGGAAACAAATCCTGCCGTCAAGAACGTCAAATAAAAATTACTCAAATTACACTTCCACTTCCTTCCATAAAAACCATCGCAATTTCTCGTCTCTATGTGTGTAGCAGTCTATACATTTTCCGCGACCGGATTCGGTCACTCAACTCAATAAATCCGTCTTAGTCATGCTGTACAATGCAATAACCTTATTCACGCATGTCAAAGCACGACGGGGCCGAGGATGTGTCAAGGTAAACCTGGTTAGACACCGAGGAGTGGAAATAAAGGGGCTACTACGGCGGCCGTCGCGGCGGGAATTCATGATTGATGATGTCCTGTCCCGTCGTCATCGTCGTCGCCGTCAAAATTTGCGTGTGTGTCACGTTCACGCGTCATTGCGTACGTACGTACCAAGTACCATTTCCATTGCGTATTATTTGTCACAGTCACGTCCAATTCACCATTAAATTTACACATACTAAAGACAACAAAGTCAAAATTGACTCACCGTGACAGAGGATCCGAGCCCACGGAAGACAGGTGGTAATTTTTATTGTCTTGGAACATCGTTTGTTGGTGTGGATGGAATTGGGGTTGGCGGGAAGCCCCGCCGCCACCACCACTACCACCGCCGCCACTTCCTCCTCCTCCTGGACCGGGTGCGGGTTGTTGGCCAATGGATTTGAGAAATGACTGGAGTTGTTGAAGAATGCTACTCAACTGCTTCACCTCTGCCCTCAATGACATCAAGTCATTCATCTGTCAACCAGAAACAAATGAGTTACTAGAGTACAACAGTACAGTACTGGCTTAAAGCTACAGGCTTGGTGTGTGCGTGTATAGTGTATGGCTCAAAACTTGGATACAGTACAGGAGAAAGTCAGACGGCAGTGCACTTCCCTCATGTCATCCTGGGTTTTCTTGTCCATTTCTCATCCCAAGGAAAGGAGGATACATAAGAAAAATTTCTTTCCATTGCATTACCCTGCCTGCATTGCATTGCTTTGTGTGAAATCCTTGCATTAGATACAACGACAACACACACACGTGCAGTACGCAGTTGGAATGGATGTAAGTCGGACGGGGTTGGGTGACTTTGCTACTAGCTTGTACATTGTAGTACAGGACAGGGATTCTGGGTGAATGACTCCTAATTTGACAATGAGGTTTAACTCGGAGTGACATCAGAGTGAAAGGGTGACATAAAACAAAGCCAAGACATTTGTATTCTTTGTCGAGGGGGGTGGCTTTGAAAGTCATAACTTGGCTGGCTACTGGCACAGGGAAAATGAAAAGGAGAAAACAATGCTTGGGTGGCATAAATACGTTCAGCAAATCGGATGATTAATGTAATCAGGACGGTGCGGGAAATCCTTGCGTGCTAAGTAAGGTGCAGTGTTTTTGATTAGAATAAGAAAGAATACTAAGTAAGACGCGGAAATTTATAATACAAATTAAGTTTAAGAAACTATGCTTGATATGCAGTATGTTGTATGAGTGTATGGTTTACACGCGCTTTGATGATTCAACTTTACGTTAATATGATGGATGGAAAATTCAGCTGTATTCAAAGTTGTTTATAAAGAAAATTTATAAATAATCTTTCCGTCATTGAAATGAGTAAATGGGTTAGATTCCAGGATTCTATGCAGTGTCCTCGCAACATGGCATTTCGTTGCCACTCAGAAGATTGAGAACAAACACAGTACTACGTCGCGTTAATTAGATCATTTTAATCATTAGATCAATTATTAGAATTATTAGATGATCATAATTATTATTAGCGCGTGAGGATTGTCTATCAAGATTGCACATTCCAGCATTCAATATTTTAAAATATTGGAAAAGTACATCTGAACACATCTAGGTTTATAGGGATTCTTTGCAAATATATTCATTGTCATTGAAGTAAACTAGCACATACATTTTGTATTTAGCTTAATTGTGCACCTCAACCAACCTGCTTCTCCCGACACTGAAAAATGCAAATTCACATCCCCAAAATCAATCTTGTGCTCATGTCTTTACATCCGCCCGAATCCTATATCCACAACCCATTTGATTGGACTCAACCCGTGCGTAAATAAATACCGCACCACTAGTCCCCACACCCACAAATAAAATAAAACGAGGGATTACGAGCTAGGATTTTAAGACCACGACTAATGGCTATGGAAATTACGAGTTTCATTTAAGATGAACTTCGACTTCCGTCGTTTCCCCCCATCCTCGTAAACCTGTCACCATCAGCACCGCAGCTCAGAATCCCACGAAAGTTAAATCAAGTATGCAAGACGTAGCCTGTAACCCAACCACTTCGTACACTTTTCCCACTCCACTGAGCACCGCCCCACTTTCCCGTTGGAAATTATTTTTTTGGTTGAAAAAAAAATATCCATTAATATTTATGAAAGGAAAAATGCTATTGAGACACAAGTTATAATATACTTGAACTTCTGTTCCATCCATCCGTGAGTGTGTGTGTGTGTGTGTGTGCCGTCGTCGTCGTCGCCGTCTTCGTGCCAAGGAAAGTGGCAAATAGGATTAATGTAGTGAACATAATGTGGAAGTTTACATGGAGTGACTGCAACTCCACTGCAAGGAAAAAAAATCCAAGGAAGTCTTCAAGTGTAAAGTCCCAATGCAAATCCTCCCCCCTCCAATGTACAAGGTTGTCCCTGCATGCAAATCAGACGTTTTCCCTTTTCCCACACTACTACACATACACTTTTTCCTCGGCCATTGCCATTTCATTGAGGAAACTGTTCCCTTTCAGGAGCAGCCGGTGTGGTGAAATGATTTCTTCCTACTACAACTTCAAGTGGGGGGTATTCCCTGTGTATTACGATGGGGTATGGATTTTATGGAAAATAGACCGAACAGGTCACCACGACGGCTACGTGTATGGGTTTTTGGGAGGATTAAATGTTCCCTGGTTTTGAGGTCGAATCTCAGGAGTAGCTCCGAGGGGATTTGAGCAATTTCTCTTCTCCGGGCATTTGAATTTGAATCCACTCTCCCGCCTGGGTTTTACCCACCTTTCCAAGCTAAAAAGTACGTCCGTCGCGTCGTTGTCGTTGGTCCTCGCAGATTAAAGGGATTCTAGTAGTGGGTAAGGCAGGCAGGGGAATTAATGAAGGGCTCGCATCCATCCAGTACTTGTTTTTAATGTGTTTTGCTGACTCAGGGAAATTGGATGGACTCGTTATGCTAAGTAGGTTTAATTTAATTTAAAAAAACGCATACACTGGAATTGTCATGTTGGGTTGGGTACACAGGCTAGGTTTACGTATTTCCCCGACTCAAAGTTGCTGACAGGGACAACTCGCTGTGTGTGTATTTACTCTCTTGGGAGGAAGGATTTCAAAGATTTTGCAAAAAATAAGAGGATTTGCACAATTCTAAAGATGACAGTGCTGGGTGAGCGGGATTCTTGGAAGGATATGCCCGTTCACACGTACGTTACGTACATGCCAACCAGTAAATCTCTCACCTGATTGCTGACCAATAAAATCCAGGACGTAGCAGGCCACAGCCTACGAGGTGAAATCATAAAGACGAGGGAAAATTCACACCTTGTGAATAAGACATGAGTGCAAAAAGCTTTGATAACCTTCACCTCAGGAATGGAATAAGGGGAGCAGACCTCAAAGTGAGGGAGTCAGCCCTAGCTTGGCTATGAATGAAGTGCTTCCCTGCGGTTTTGGGAAGCTTTTGTCTTGAAATCTTGATGTTCACCGACCGATGGATTACTATTTCCACCCGCATCCTGGAATCCTCATCTGTCATACATAAGACGCGAACGCGAAAGGCGAGACGCCCTCCCAGCACTATCCCTTCTTAAAATAGATCAGCGGAGCAGCAATGAAAAATTTACGAGAGGAGGTTCTTTTTTTTTTGGTGGAGTGGATGGTGAAAAAAAACCAAACTCATCATAAAAGAAAATGGAGAAGGATGAGGAGTGAAAGCAAGTGAAATGAAATGAATTTCAATTCTTGGGAGGTTCTGGTCTGGAGGTGAGCCCTACGCACGCACGAGGCAATCCATCCTTTCACTCCAAGAATCCATCCTTCTTTTCCCAAATGAGCATGATTCACTTCACTTTTTTGATCATTTTGGGAGGTGGAGAAGAATATCTCAAAATGAGCAGCAGTCTAGCCCCTTTTTCCAAAGAATGGAGCAGCAAGTCAAAGGGATATAAGGGCGGAGAACAATACTACAATAATTTCGTGCATTCCATAGCCACGGCTACGGCACAATGTCCACGTGGATTCCGTTGAAAACTTTCCGTGTACAGTACAGTCCATGAGTTGTGTGTGTGTGTAGTGGAAAACGTATGAAAGGTCGGATTTGTCATTTTCTTGGATTCTTGCATAGTTGGTTTGTCTTGTAAAACGAATTTGTTTGGTTGATAAGACGAAAGGAGCTAAATTTGCAAAGACAGTTGGAACACTTTACAGGAAGGAAACTTGGGTGACGAAAAGTTTTATCCTTGACGGGGGAGGCGACAGCGATTAAAGAAAGTGACGGAGTGGAAGGCTACGTCTGTAGTTTCAGGGCTCCGTTGGACTCGTCAACTTTTATTTTCCTTCGGCGGAAAACAAAGGGGGCTTTAAGTTAATTTGCACAAATTAGTTTTATCAGAGACAAAGTTTTGGAACCCGAAAAACGTCCGGATCCGTACGTACGGATTTGCAATGGAATACAAGGCAGTAGACGGAGAAAAGCTCCCACAGTTCATAAGAATTGAGTCAAGAGGACAAAAGAAAATACATTTGTGTAAGGTGGAAAATGTACGTACTACGGTGGAGGGACGGGGACGGCACGTAGGCCGAAGAATGAAGATGAATTCACAAATTCAGGTGCACATAGTGCCATTCCTTCGGCAAATGGCAATGGCAGTTTCCGAGGGACTGGGAAGACAGGAGGGGGGATCCAGTTACATCGCCAATCCCCATTTTCTTCACGAAATGTCAAAGACACGCTCCGGTTCGTAGATTTCAAATTGTCAGTATTACCTTGTTCTTCCCAGACCTTCCACGGCCTGTACGGCAGTACATATATAAATATAACCCTTGGGATCCTCATTCATCTTCATTTGCGTACAATAGCTGGAGATCAAAAGTAGAAATCGGATCGGATCAGGAGGAAGAGAGAAAAAAAAATCTCTTCTTCTTCGTTCGTTCTTTCTTTTCTTGGAATGGGCGCGGGAGTCCGTAAGAGTTTCAAGTTTCAACGTGACTACACACGAAGTCAAGTCAAGTCAGGACGGGCCTTTTTTGATATTTTTTTTACTATTCTATTCCACGTCCCCGTTCACCCAGGAAACAAGTGGGTAGTCATTCCTTTTCCGATTTGAATGGGAAACGTGCGTGCATATTTGGAAATTTGATGCGAAAGAATACAAAAGACACTCTATCCATTTCGCTCTACTTATTTTCACAAGACAATTCCTTTAGCTGGAGCGGCAGTCAAAGGCAATCTAATGCAATAGAATCAGGAGGAAGACGCAGCGGGATGGAAAAATACCGACAACTCTTTTCAAAATCTGAACTGTTGGATTCACGTATGTACACTACACTATTTGAACATGAGACTATCAAATTTGGTGAAGGGGAATTTTCAAAGAGGTAAATATTTTGTGAGGACTTTATTTTTACTGCCTATTTTGATGGGATGTGATTTTCCAGGCAATGCATATGTATGTGTATGTACATGAAATCCATGTGGTGGATGTGGAATTTGAAAGCATTTATAAAATCGAAGGAAAAGTTCAAAAGGAAAGGGAAAGCTGAACTCACTTGAGTTTGGAAAACCTCTTGCTCGATTCGAACTTGTCTCATGTGCTCATTCCATGTGGACTCGAAAAGTTTTTTAATTCTCTCCATTTCTGCTTGTCGTCGATTGAGCTGTTCTTCCAGGTAAAGGCCCTCACGGAGTGCAGCCTCAGCCCTTGCGGTGTAGGATGTCCCCCGTTGAAGTGTCACGTCTCGATGTAAATCCTGGACTTGCTCCTTCAATCTCGACAACCGTTGACTCAATTCCTGTAAAATTTAGAATATTCCTTGTTACAGTTACAACTCCTGAGCCACCAATGCAAAGAATAGCAATAAAATGCAGTGCTTTGAAAGCCGTTGCTAATTTTAATCAGTAATTATAGTAAAGTACCAGTCCTTCTCAGGTTAGTGCATACCGTGAAAATACTATTTAAAAAAATTGTTTTTGACGGCACAGACTTGATCAGAATTTATAAAAGCATTATTATTAACAATTCAAAATTAGTAGCTAGTGTCTATTTGCTCCCGAAAAAATTTGGTCTATTGTCCATTGGTGAAGAAAAGAGTAAAAGTTCTGCACCTGGACTCACCCCTTGCCAAACCGTCTGCTCCCAGAAGCGGAGCTCAACGACTCCAGAAGCAAAGGAAAGGAAAAGTGCAAATCCTCTCATCAAAATTCAGTGAGGAATGGAAATGAATGGTCTTTGAGACAAGACTTGACTTAAGGAGGCCTCGACTCCTCTACACTGCACCACCCCAACTTTTCCCCTGACTCAGCCGAAGCCTTACCATTTAAAAGTATTTAATTCCAAGCTAATGAATTCCGTTTATTCCCTTAAACAACTCGGATTTTCCTACGAGGCGCAAGGCTTAAACGGGGGGTTATAAATTTTATGACGTTGCTGTACTAGGGGAGCACGAGCACGACCGAAGTCAATGACACCGCACCGCACCGCTCGGCGTCGGCCATACTTGACGTGAAAATAAATTTCCAATTAATTTTATATGCCATGCTATGCTATGAAATAATCTCTAAACAAGATTTGAGTCATATGAAAATGAATTGCATTTCCCGGGAGCCTCAAGCCATTGACAAACAGGAGGTCTTGGAATCGAAACAAATTGACCCTAAGGATGGACTGAAGGGGGGAGCTTAAAATAATAATAAAACGAAATCTTTCCTAAGCTTTCATTTCCGGCTGCTGTGGATGTGGGAATGCCATTGCATTGTCAGTTTTTTTCCTCCTCCTCCTCCTCTCCTTCCAGATGAGGAGGCGGACTCAAAAAGTCAACTCAATGGGAGATTATTGCTTCCAGGCACAATGGAGTGAGAATGACGAGTCGTGGAGTTTGACAAAAGCATTCTTATCGGCCCCACACTACAAAAACTTTCCCATCCCTCCAAATTCCAGTCTCCGACTTCTTCAAATTTAATATTTGTTTTTGTAAAAGAAGCCTACTTCCTTCGAAACAAGTTATCCCACGCACCGCTCTTATCGGATCCTGGGTTAAAGTAAACCCTGGTTTTGGAGAAAATGAAGGCGGCGGGGATGATAAAACACTCGTACGTACGTACGCTATATGCTTAGACCAATACGACTCGCGGCTGATGTGAGCAAAACTGAAAAAATATTAGCTCCGACTGAGTTCATTGTGTATCTGACTTTATGCAAATGTAGAGTTCAAAAAATAAACACGTTGCGCTATAAGCTGCTTGAGTGCTTTTTTGAATTTTACAGCTTGAGAGCCAAAATTAATTAGTTTAAATTTTACAAAGATTTGCTGGCTAAATAAATTGTGTGCAAAAAATCTTGATTTGCAACTGATTTAGTAGATTACAAATACGATTTAATTTTTTTCTTAATGGTGCCGAATAGCCCAAACGTCAACGCAACTTCAAATCCAATCCTCAAATCCGATTTGCCCTGAATCCTCTGTCTGTCCAAAGTAAAATCCACCATTGGATTCGTATTGGATTCGCCATTATTCAGTCCCTCGCCTTCCAAACCAAACCCCCCACTCCATTCTTCGGTCGTACTAATCTTAAGTGAAAATGGGCCGCATGGCATTCGTCTGGGGCGTCGTCGTCGTGAAGAAGAAGGCTATTATCCTTCGAACCTCATTTCAATGGGTTGAAAACTACCCTCAGCTACATACATTATTTTTGTATGGCTGGCTGTAGTAATACATTAGATTGACTGGGTCACTCCCCCATATTTCACTCCCTCTGCTTCGGAACGCCTTGAATCAGCTATGCAAACTGTACATGGATTTGGCAGGCATTCCGTAGTTATGAGGCACAATAGAATCCAAAATACGAGGAGGAAAATACCTTTGGAATGGGAATAGAAAAAAAGGAAAAAAACCCCGTCTCAATGCAATCCAATGTACAGTATGCGATTCCGATACTTTTTTTTCTCCCTCCACGAAGGGAAAAAAGTGGGGGAAACAAATGTTGTTGGATGAGGATTTCCCTTTCTCCATTCTAAAGGAAAGCAAGCTCAGGCAATTCAACTCCAAAGCTCCTTTTCCAATCTCAACCAATCGGCAGTCATCTTTTCTTCTCTTCGTCTTGATTCTCCTTTTCCAAGTTTCCCTCTTCAAATCCTTCGTACGTACCGTACGTACTAGTCCATCCACTTTATTTTCTCCCTTCATCGGGAGTATTATTTTCCAATCCGTTTCAACGTATCCCCTCATAAATGTTTTCAACGGCTTGACTCATCCCACGTCTTAAGATGTTACTCATGCATCTTGGTGTGATATGATTGCTTAGATTTTGTTTTGCCCATCTAATTAAGATGTGACAGATTTTGACGGAAATAACCACACATACGACACGTCATACATAGTTGCGGTCAATATAGTACATGATATTACAATACATTACATAGAATTTAGAAATCCGAGAGGTGTTTACAAAATCAAGTCGGTAAAAGTGTGTGTGTACGTACTTACAACGTGTGATTGATAGGCTCTCAAAGTATGTCCAAGCCACAACATGGCATGGGGGTATAAAATCCAGGGCTACAAAACCCGGGTGTTTTGGTATTCAAAAGCCTTTAAAAATCCAGGAAGCTGCTTCCCCTCCCTCGGCCCCAACACGGTTAGGATATTAGGGTATAAAAACCCTTGGGGAAAATACACAAGTTATCCTCAATTTGTACATTAAGCCGACGTTGGGCGCGGACGTGAAAGGAAAGGGCGAGAGGATCTCCAAGCCCACCCAGCAAAGCAACCCAATAATATTTCATGTTGACCCGGA
Organism: Orthonychiurus folsomi; assembly: GCA_036851895.1. Classification (NCBI taxonomy): domain Eukaryota; kingdom Metazoa; phylum Arthropoda; class Collembola; order Poduromorpha; family Onychiuridae; genus Orthonychiurus; species Orthonychiurus folsomi. Next base: position 41,586 of record JAAXYW010000242.1, read on the forward strand.
GGATGTAAAAGCCAATATTGTGGTCATGTTTTTCAATGAAAGGGACTGATCCTTTCAACTCGAGCCTTCCTCCAGGCTACATCACTCCATCATTTCATTTATATTCATCCGTCGTATTGTTCATAAATTCATTGCTCCTCCAACGGAGTTGTTTCCCAACGAATGGGACGGCAAAAGAATTTAACGTTACGAGGATGAGGATTCATACTTAGGGTACAGTGGGCGGGAACAAAAAGGAGTTTTTCTTGTGTTATTCTATGTAACTCCCCTTGTTGTGTATTGTAGGTATAGGGAAAGAAGAAAAAGTTTCACTTTCTCCAAAGGCTTCTTCTTTCGGTTGCAATGCAATTCAATTCCTGGGAAAAAGGGACGGTCGCCATGCCCTGCCTACAGGGAAGCATTACAAAGTAGATCACGGGAAAAAGGAATGAAACAAATACAACCGGGAGCGGGGAGATAAATGAGACACTATGCAGGCAGGCGGGATTTGGCTTGGGTTTAAGGACCCGATCTCCACTTCCAGAATCTAATGGATCCCTGTCTCCTCTCCATTGGATTTCCATTTTTAAATCTGAGAAACCCAGATTGATTTAATTAATTTAAACGATTTACAAAACCTAACAATTGTACATATTTTTGTGTAATTTATATTTTAATATTAGTCGCCTTTCAACAAAATCGTATTTCTAAGTAGTCAAACAAAGAAATTCCTCAAAACTTCTCTACGTCACAGGATCGCGTCGCGTCAAACTCCTAACTCCTTCTGGACCAAGTCCTTCCATTTTCAAACCTGACACTTCCCTTCCCCCTTCACAACTCAATTTGACTCTCCCCCCGCATTTTATCAAGCTCTAGGCCTAAAATTAGACGTAATTGTTCATTAACCCACTGGATCCGCCCCATACATACAAATTAGAGGAGGAAGCCGCCGATGTCGTCGCCGGACGGAATGAAAGGAGGATGTCGCCTTGCGTGCGCGCGCGGTCGCCGAGGCCAGGAACTTCTCGACAGAATTGATCGTTTATACTCAAATACTTTAATTTGAGCTTCCCACACTGCAAAACCATAGTTGTAATTAATGTCTTCTGCAGTTGACATGTCTTTAAAATTTCCCTTGAACAGGGGGAGAGAGCCACTCCAGCCAGAAGAGAGGATCTTGAATCTAATGCATACAGAGTACGTACGTAGCGTAGCATAGCCCGCTCTATTCAAACGCATGGCGCGCGCGGTGGTAACGGGCTTTGGCAGCCACCATCGCCTTCCGTGGCAGTCTCACGCCCCAGACGCCCCCAAATAGGAGAACCGTACGGAGCCCGAAGTGAAAATACATCAAAGAAATCTATTCCTCTCGTGCCAAACAGACTCCACTTTACACTCCCGATGGCAATGGCTAATACTAGTTCTTACATGGTAGTAAATTATCCCTTTAATAGCCTCCGTCCGTCCTTACTACCTCCAGCTACTACTCGTCCCTTCGATTTAAATCCAACGGGATGGCCAACCAATTTTATTTAAATGGATTTCACAAATTTAATTTGAAATCATGCTTTTTTCGCAACAATTTACAATTGAAACCCATATATAGAATCAAGCTTCACGCACTACGACCAAAGTCAAACTAATGATACTTTGTACTTATTATAATAAAGTTTATACTTTCTCAGCAACGTTATAAAGTCCTTCAGCTCATCATTATTGAGTTAAATTATGACAGTAGCCGAACGGTCCTCTTTTGAAACAGAAGCCAGTGTCGGATTTAATTCAAATATTCTTCAGATTATCCAGGAACTTCCTGTCTTCGCCGAATTAATTAAAGTTCTCATTCTTGTTTTAACTATGACTATTACTTTGAAATTCAAAAATTTCTCCAATACTTACAGTCACATGTGACGAGAAGGAGCGACAATGGGCCGTGAATTGTTCATCCATTCCATCAGTCCCAGCCTTGCCTTTGGAAGTCGGCGTTTTCCTCCCCGAGCTGCCGCCGCCGCCACCGCCACTGCCGATCCCAGTCGGAGCTGCATAACCCGCCCCACCGCCACCAGGAATCCCAGGCCCCTTGTGCCCCGTCGTCGGCGTCATCGTGGATCTGGACATCGGATAGTACTGGGAGTATGTTGGTTCCAAAAACGAAGGGTCACCTGAGGTCGAGGTCAAGTTGATGGATGGATGAGCATAGTCCTTTGGGATTTGGGCGGTTGACGGCAGGAAAGGGACGTTACCAGATGCAGCGGCAGCCGCGGCGGCCACCGCCCCAGAAACTTGAGGATGAGTCCCTGAAATCCAAGGCTCCAATGTTCGTACGATTTCGGATTTGTAAGATGACTTGATTTGACTACTCTGCCCCGGCCTGTCACACAATCAACGTCCAAAAATATTAGTCATCTGTCACTCTACAGCCCAGTGCTACGAAATGAGTCAAATTTCATGTCGGAGGATTCAAAACGGCGCCGAAGTCTGGCGCGGCGCCTTCGATGCAATACACGAAAACGACACACGACACGACGTCGAACAACTAATTCCATTACCGAGTCAAGGCAAATAATTTAATTTGCATTTCCGTGTTGGCATCAAACTGTATTATTAGGCCGTCCCACCACACACACACCCATACCGGGTATTCGAAATAAAGAAGGAATTTCGGATTTCCCTCAGGCTTTTCACCCACCGAGCCTAATTCCATTTTGGTGAAGGAGTTTGTGGGTGGGGAAGCAAGGAAACAAAGGCGGATGAATATTTTCACACCTAACTTACAATGACAACGACGAGTGGGGGGAATTGTCTAGTTTCTAGCCCAGCTCCTATGTCCTACGTCTAACTTTTTCCAAAGCGTACCATGCCGTGCGTAGCGTAGGTGGCTGACAATGATGTACAGCTAGCTGCCCCCGCCAAATAAATATTTTCACTTCCCCCAACCCACATGGCACCACTAATGAAGGAGACGATACCATGCCGTGCGTATCGTAGGTGGCTGACAATGATGTACAGCTAGCTGCCCCCGCCAAATAAATATTTTCACTTCCCCCAACCCACATGGCACCACTAATGAAGGAGACGAGGAAAAATCCGAGGCCCCCGAAAGTTCATTTACATTTCCATGGGCAGGAAATGCAAATTTGAGAATCCCTCTAATTTGTTCATTCGCCATTGCTATGGATCGTCGGGTTAGCGCTTAGCCCAGAGCCTGCTTGCCTCCATATGTATTAAAAAAAATTCAAGGATGAAATATTTTCGCATTCGCGGAAAAGCATAGCGTAGCGTAGCACTGCATTACATTGAATAACTACATTAGTTGACTCGGAAGAATAAATCAGGCTAGTTATACTATGCATGTTATACAAAGAATACACACATAGAAAGCAACAATATGGGATGGGATTGGGTAATAATAAAGAGTAAGGAAGCGGGAGGGTTGGGATGAATTGGTGCGAGAGGAAATTGGAGTGTAGTTGGGAGCGTGGATGGGATCCCTTTAATAAGAGAATGGATGTGGAAGTGCAATTAGCTTCCCAGAGAAGAGAAAGTAAATTAGTGTACGGTAGGGCGATTGGAGGAATGAATAAAACGGAGGATTCCCCTTCAATGCGTCTCTTTCTCCTTCCAGTCTCAAATTACAGGAACAAGGCCCCCCCTTCAGTCCCCTTAGCGCAGCGCCAAGGAATGACAGGACTGGGGGTTTTGGTTGGATCCAGTCAGTTTCCTAAACTTGAAAGTAGCCGAGCAGATGAATTCCTTCCCTCCCATCAAATACACACAGGGAAATGACAGTCAACCAAGGACTCGGCTGTAGCTGTGCTCAGCTGTGCTGTGTGGTCCGTAACGTATAATTTTGCATGAATGTGAATGCAAAATGAAAATGAAATGAAAGAGGACTTGCATTGCACTGGATAATATGTTGAAGGTACGTACGTACGTCGTCAGTCGTCAGGAAAATCGGGTACGTAAAATAAAGAAGACGGAGGGAAGGGAAAAATGAAACGAAAGATGAGTTACTCTCAGCATAAACTCAAACCCCCTTAACGAATCAGAAGCCCAGCCGAACTCCAGGAAATGAGGAAATGAAAATGTCAAATAATAAAAGGCAGGGAAAGGGATTCCTTCTGCTCTGCATTTCCTATTCAATCTCCTTTGTTACATCCACTACGTAACATACGTACGTACTTTCATACGTAAGCCTTGACGACAGAGAGCGGAACGGGAAATTCGCGGAATCCCTAAATTTAACCGCCGCGTCGTACACTGAACTACTGCGGTGTATGGCTAAAGGGTGGCCATGTGCATGCATAATTTGTGGTTGCGTCCGTGCGTGTGAATCAAAAGTGGGTGATATGAATTTGGGGGATTATCCGATGTGGGAAAGCATGGTCGTTTGGTGAACAAGCACGACAGTGGCGGCAATCCTCACCTTTCCTTTGAATTCGGGATTAAATCTAAGGTTTTCTTGAACTATGAGAAGCAATTGGGAGGAGAAAGCATTTCGTGGTTACTTGTCCCAAACGTCAGCGATGAATACAAGCCAAGGAGACATCACATTAACTATTTAACTGGCGGTGCGGTGGAAAATATTGAAGATTTCCCAGAGAGAATAGCTCTGGCCTTATTAAAATTTGAAAAATCAGAATTTTAGTTGTTATTCTTCAACATTTTGAGCCGTATTAGTAATGCGCTCATACTTAGAAATTGATATTTGCAAGCTTTCAAGCAGCAACGATTGATTTAGTTTTTCAGCTGCATTCTACCAGATTCGAATTCATTAAATTTTACATTTGTTCGCTCTACATTAGTTACCCACGACTCAAATATGCAACTTCGCAGCCACTAAACAGTTTTGAAATTCGTAATTATAAACAACAGGAAAAAAAGGTTTTATTTCGAATTATTATGATTATAAAATGTCCCAATAATATAATCCAAATAGTGGAAGATGCCTCAAAGAAAAAACCTCAACCTAGCCACCACAAATCACCGCACACTCCAGTGCCTTTAGCCTTGAGGGGATCACAGTACACCAGATTTCGTCTTCATAACCTCCCTTCACAATTGCAATAGAATTAGTGCATTGATGTCATGATTGACATGGTGTGTGCGATACGTCTTCCCATCCACGTCATCTAATATGTCAAATCCAATGCAAAATGCAACATTTTTATGAATCTCCGCATGCTATGCCACGTTACGGCAAACTAACACTAATGCTAATCCATAAAGCTAAAAACCATCCAAAATCTTGGAACAAAATCAATGAATCTCAAGTACGCACGGGGAATACAGCAGCGCAAAATTGCATGGTGCATGGCTCAAGACACAGAGCCGCACGCAGGGAGCCCAGTCCTGAATTGTGATGAGACGGAGACGACTTTTTGAGCGAGGCTAAAAACCCTGTACAAAAAGCAATAACAAGAGATCCACTGCACAACACAACAGAGCGGTGGACCCCAAAATTGCATTGCATTACGACATACATACATATGTATGTATGGGATAGGGGAAAGTCCCTCAAGGAAAACAAGGATGAAAGGAAGAAAGACCCGTCTGCCCCAGTTTACTGTAAACTGTACCCTCGTATGTATACATGTAATGGGTGGGCGTGAAATGGGACGAGTACAGAACAGAGGAAGCACATTGGATTTCTGGGTTGGTTCGCTGCCAAGCAGCAGCTCCCGTCTCGGTTTTCCTTTTTTTTTGAGTAAATGTTGCTTTCCGAGGACTCAGACATTGTAAGTGGATAGCCAGTGCCGTGGCGTGGCGTCTCCTCAGGATTTCTGGGTTGGTTCGCTGCCAAGCAGCAGCTCCCGTCTCGGTTTTCCTTTTTTTTTGAGTAAATGTTGCTTTCCGAGGACTCAGACATTGTAAGTGGATAGCCAGTGCCGTGGCTTGGCGTCTCCTCCCAGGCATTCGGCGGGGAGGACTTGAATTCCGGTTTGTCATCTAATTTCAGGCAATGATTTCCCAAATAAACTCATGTTTCTCATGATAAATCGGCTGATTTGGGAGATGGGATGTGGAGTCGACGAAGCATGGCTCCATTTGGATTGTATTATGTCGGACTGGGTGCTACAGGATGGGAAGACCATTTAATTCCGAAAATAAAACAAGGAACAAAATGTAGTAACAGCAAATGGGGAAAACGTTGATTGCGGCGCGTCGAATGTTGGCGGCAATTTATTTTGCGTATGTTTACGCAAGTAAGTATAGCATTTCAATGCAAGCTGGGTTATCAGGAATTATGAAAACAGCCACAGCTTTACCCACAATATTAACTGAACGTAAAAGCTTTGATGTTCAGGAGCAGGTGCAGATGGTATGGTGAAAGCATTTGCACGGCATCCGAAATGTCAATTTCAATTAATCCTGGATGCAAGCAACTCACTTCCAGGGTTTCCAAGTCGGAACAAAGAAATGGATTTCACTTTGCAATAAATGACCGCCTATCCGCTTCGTACTTTGTAGTTTGGACCAACAATCAAAATCTACATTTCAGGGCACTAAGTTCAATTAAACGGCGTTGTGTACTTGATATAATATTCTGCCACGTTTATAAATTTAGATTATGCGTTAACACTTCTCTATACCCAATACATGCAGCTGCAATTAAACACTGATTTGTGTTTTGAATATTTCTTATGAAATTCTATACTATGAATAGGTCTTTGCCTTTCCCAATTCTAGCAGTACACCTATTCAGAGCACCGCGTGTTGATTTACGCATAAACTCGAAATAAATGCCAATAGATTTCAACTATTTTCCATGAAATGCCGAATTAATTCAAGGTTAATGCTCAGCAAACTCGAAACTCCAACCTAAAAAATTCAGGACATAGAAATATGTCATGAAAGACAGACATTTTCCCGCCGTGTATTGCAAGGTAGGCGTAGTGTTTGCACACACATGTATGTACACAAGTACGTACGTACATACGGAAAGCATCCACAGATTAGAAAATGATATCCCATGACTTAAATTACACAATCCATTACAGAGT
>JAAXYW010000243.1:0-48563 GCA_036851895.1 Orthonychiurus folsomi
GTCTGGTTATAATTCGGAGGAATTATGTAAAATTATAGCACCTTTGCCTCACTATCACACTGTACATTCCGACGTCGGATTCGTCCAAATAGGATATGTCCAACGTTATGCATACATACAATATTCATAGTATACTGGATAATGTGCAACACACAATTACCATAGTTTATTTTAAATTCTCCTATTAAATATTTTACACATTCTTAAGAGAGTCTGTGAAACTGTGCAGTTGCTTAAGCACTGACTTGCATGTATTTAATTGTAGCATTGATTTATATGGAAATGGCATTAATAGCCTGTTAATTTTGACTTGTGTGCAGGCGTGCTTCGATGATGTCTCCGCGACAACTTATGCGAGCTTCCAATATGACACAGAAATGGCAGAGGAGAGAAATTTCAAATTTTGAGTACTTGATGTTTTTAAATACGATTGCCGGGCGGACTTACAATGACTTGAATCAATACCCAGTCTTTCCATGGATCTTGACAAATTACGAGTCAAATGAACTAGATTTGGGATTGTCGAGTAACTACAGAGACTTGTCAAAGGTAATTATATTTGAGATTCTGAATTTATATATTCATGGGGAAAGTTCATTGCGATGACTTCAGCTCAATATTTTTCCGTTCTAAACCAAGTCGTTTTTTTACAGCCTGTTGGAGCTTTAAATCCAAGTCGACGGGCATATTTTGAGGAGCGGTACAACAGCTGGGAACATGAGAGCATTCCGCCCTTCCACTTTGGTTCTCATTACTCTACGGCTGCTTTTACACTCAACTGGCTATTGAGACTGGTGCGTGAGATTCATTTATCGACGAATTTTCTCAACAGCTCTTTTTTTAATGAACCTGGGGGAGTTTGGACGTGTGCGAATATTTATGAATCCCATTATCTAATAAATTAGCTTCCATTACACGGGGTTCTATGCTAAATAACTATTAATTTTGACTTAATTGAACAGCTTAAATTGACAAACTACATTCATTCAGCTAATTAATGAGAGACCAATGCTTGTAAATGTTTACTCATCCTTGTCATGTAATGATTGGAATTTACTCTATTTAGGAACCATTCACAACAATGTTCCTTGCACTCCAAGGAGGTAAATTTGACCACCCGAATCGATTGTTTTCTTCCATTTCAATGGCTTGGAAAAATTGTCAACGTGATACCTCAGATGTTAAGGTAATTTTTGAAGTTTCGAGGATTTAGTGCATATGAAAAGCTTTTTTTGGTCAACAGGAATTGATCCCAGAACTCTTCTACTTACCGGAAATGTTTGTAAACAACCATGGATACAAACTAGGAACACAGGACGATTCAGACATGGTAGAAGTAGATCACGTTCTGCTACCACCTTGGGCAACTTGCCCTGAAGAATTTGTTAGAATCCACCGAATGGTAAGCGACATTGCTTGATTCTGGACTAGCTTGCGTGCTTCAAATGAATTGGGATTATTGATCACTCGCTCTTAAATTTGATTGTGTAATGTAGGCATTGGAATCTGAAATTGTCTCGTGTCAACTCCATCAGTGGATAGACCTTATTTTCGGCTACAAACAACGAGGTAAGTAACCCTTATAAAAATACAGAATCGATAAGGGTTCTAATTAGTTTAGAAAGGCACAGATGCCCTCACTCCTGACTGAACCTTTTTTTGTGTGCGCTTATAACCCGGGACTCAAGAGTCGGGGCTCTTTCGTGCCTCTTTCGCTATCCTCATCCATTAGCATCATCCACTTTGTGTCCTGACTCCTTGAGTTATGAGCCAAGGTACTTTCCGAAAATGAACTTCATTTTTCGGCTGTTAGAGCGAAGCTTACTTCTTCGAAAAGTCTGCAAGAAATGAGAATGAAATGTGGGCTTGTGGCAGGCGCGAGTTAACGCTCTAGTCGCAAACGTGTGCCTTGCAGATTGTTAAAAGAACGGAGTCTGGTCCCAAGGGATTTGATTCAATGTACATTTGAGTTGATCGAAACTGACAGGTGGTTTCCGTTCTAGACGGTAAACGGAAAACCCGAAAACCCATCCAGGAAGTAGTACATTCATTTCAGTCTCAACCAATTGATACACCAAAACCAACACGGTTCTGAAATCGAACGTTAGCGGTTTTTTAAGCAATTTTTGGTTTTATTCATACACATTTAACGGTTTTGAGGAGAAACCGAAGTAATAAAGATGAATTTAGCCACAATTAGTGTTGAAAATCCTTCGAGTAGATAGATTACACAGACAATTAGGTTGGCTGAATGGGTAGGGGCGTAGCAACTCTATTTACAGACTAATTTCCAGTACGCCAACTCGTTTACTCTGTGTCGACCACACATGGATGACTTTGTAAATGAATTCCAAAGTTAAGGATAAGGCCATGGACTTCGTCTCTAAATTCCGTTGCGGCCTGTGTTCAGTTCAATGTAGGAGTTACTTCAGGCGTGTGCGAGAATTTTTTTTTGTATATAGTGGAATTCCTGAGTTAAATTGTCCTTTCGCATGCTAGAGACATGTGACATGTGAAACCAATTTCCGAAGTCTTACTCCCTGAGAAAAGTCAGTGGCTTCGAGGTTTATGAATGTCTGTCTTCTCTCAACTTAATTCGGCTCCGGGCTCCTGCCCTACTAATTATTTCCATCGCACTCCTCTTCCGTCCAAGCCTTATGTGTCACTGCATTTCTCCTGACATTTATTTATTGTAAACCTAATTCCAACTTTTTGTATGTTTGATTATCCCTCAGGCCCGGAAGCTGTTCGGGCTACCAATGTCTTTTATTATCTGACCTATGAGGGAAGCGTGGATTTAGATGCCATTAATGATGCAGTCATGGTAGAGGTAATAAAATGTTAAAAAGCAAGTTTTAATAATTTGAAGTACATAAAAAGATCGAGCATTTATATTTTAAGGCGATCGAGAATCAGATTCGGAGCTTCGGGCAAACACCAACTCAGCTCCTAATGGAACCCCATCCTCCACGCAGTTCAGCCATGCATTTGGTAAGTTATTCTCTGCGCTTGGAGATGTGACTCTCCTCCGCGTTAGGATACGGTTTCTTGAACCCGGAGTCCCGGTGAAAATGAAATCATCCCAGTAGAATTATGCTCTGCACTCTATCCTTTGCCCGACGTACTACAAATGAAAAACCGGGGATTCTCTTCTTTAAAGTGGACGCCAGAGAACATATGTGTTTAGCCTGACAGAGAGTGCTGATTGTGTGTTTGTTTAATGTTTTACAGTCGCCGATGATGTTCTCTGCTATTCCGGATGATGTATGTATGGTTATGAAATTCCTGTCCAATTCGCCGATTTGTCATATTTCGGCGAATAGTTACCCTCAACTGCCACAACCCTCTGTGGTCACTGTTACTACCAGCCAAAATTTTGCAGTCAACAAGTGGAATTCTAATTATTCTGGTAAACTATAAAGTTTCTCAAATAATAAATACAGTTCTAAATCATCATAAATCATATTTAATTCGATTCTATTGCAGTTGCCATACATTCACCGAGCTTTGCAGAAACGACACCAAATATAGCTGCGAATCTGCCTCTAATCATGGATCCAGTTCTAGCTCAAGTTAACAATCACATGCCGAAAAGACATTTGGGAGATAACTTTAGTCAGAAAGTCAAGATGCGCTCCAATTGTTTTGTTACAACCGTGGATTCAAAATTTCTCATCGCTTGCGGTTTTTGGGACCACAGCTTCCGTGTATTTTCAGCGGAAAGTGGTGAGTATTAAAACCTTAAACTAAAATTGTTGTCTACCCTAGTCTTAAAATTGTAAGAAAACTTGGTTTAATTATTGACATTTTAATTTGTAAATTTAGCTAAGATTGTGCAAATCGTATTTGGTCATTTTGGAGTCGTAACATGTTTGGGACGGTCTGAATGCAACATCACATCTGATTGCTATGTTGCTTCCGGATCCGCTGATTGCACTGTGCTCTTATGGCATTGGAATGCTCGCTGTCAGGCAATCGTAGGAGATGGTGACAACCCAACACCAAGGGCAACACTGACCGGTCATGATAGTCGTGTCACTGCCCTTGTCATTTCCGCAGAGTTGGGGCTTGTAGTCAGCTCGTCTGAATGTAAGTTGTCAGTTAATGGTTTGATTTTGCTTTCTCATAGTCTTTATTTTAACATCAACTACATTACAAATTATGCAGTGATTAAATGATTGTATAAATTAAACAGATGGCCCAGTATTAGTCCACACAACTTTTGGAGACTTGCTTCGAACACTGGAAGCACCAGCAGGTTTTCAGGGTCCCGAAAACGTCACAATGTCCCGGGAAGGAATTGTGGTTGTCGTTTATGAGAAGGGAAACGTCGCCGCCTTCACAATGAACGGAGGACGCCTTAGACATCATAGTCATCACGACAATATACAAGTAAATAGTAGTAGATTAATATCCTGTGCTTGTTGACTCGCCGTTTTCTACATTTAACACAATTTATAATTCTCAATATAATTTAATTTACAGTGCATGCTTCTAAGCCGAGATGGTGAGTATTTCATGACTGGTGGGGATAAGGGTATTGTCGAAGTCTGGCGAACCTTTTCATTGGCTCTTTTATATGCATTCCCGGCCTGCGACAGTGCCATACGCTCACTTGCTCTTTCACATGATCACAGGTAAGCGTCTATGAATTAATATTTTATAATGTTCATTGCTGATCTGTGCGTTATCATTTGTGAAACAGATTTTTATTAGCCGGACTAGCAACAGGGTCCATCGTTGTATTCCACATTGACTTCAACCGTTGGCATCACGAGTTTCAGCACCGATACTAAATCCCCATTCCAGAAAAACGGTGATGCGTGAGGGTTGAAAAGAAACATGCACATTCCAAGATGACGTACAATTTTAAAATGTTTCCTAATTCATTCGCCTTGCAGGCAGAAAAATCTTTCAAATTGACTAGCACAAAGCCAATGCATGATGTATTGTTTCCGTGATTGTGCGTCTAGATGATGAATAGAGCTATTATGAACTGTAAGTCTATACTTGAGTGAAAGAAGTTGCCAAATCTAGACTGATTTGAATTGTGCATACATTTAAAGTGCTTTGCTTTAAATAATATTTCATAATAATGAAACCGCACATTTTGTAATATTCACAAAAAAAGACTAGGCGTTTGAAATTTGTCATCTGTGTACATCAGGATAGGTGTGATGGTTGCTTTATATTGAATGATAAACTATTCTATTCTGGGGTTAAGATATTTTGTAGGAATGAATACTTAGATTATGCTAACTAATTTAGCCGTCCTATGAAAAGCACACGTATGCTTGTGGAAATTGCTTGGTTTAGGGAAAAGTCTTTTTGGGTCTTTCCAGCTTTGTGTAAACTGTATCTAACTGCTAGGGTTATACTTCTATTACGAAGTATTTGAAGAAAATGCGGCTATTGGGGTAAACCGAAACAAATTTATTGATACAAAATCATCGTGGATTTTTGGTGCCGTGTGGCCACTCAATTCTAATAATGATAGTTTCCATCCATTGACGGGAAACCTTATATACGTCCATGTGCATGAGTTAATTTTATTTATTCAGGTTAAACGAATTTATACGATCGTCATTCGTTTTCTCCTTCAATCTACTTGAATTTAACTATGACCATTTTTCATGCTCTTAAAAGCATTGTATAGCATGCGTGTGTGTTTTCTGAATGCATAGGAGAAGGACTTGTATTACTTAAGCTTGCAATTTGATTATGCTCTAGAAATTTTATTTGACAATGGATTATATTTTAAATGCATACTTTGTTTCATATAATATGTGTAAAATTTTAATTGTGGCAGTTGTAAAGTTTCCTTAGAATTATGGTGTTAGGGTTTGTCTTAGAATTTTTTACTCAAAATTGCACACTTAGATTGCTACAACTCTGGCTCGAGGAGTTTAAGACAAGTATTTGCCATTACTCCTAAGTTTATTTGATGCGGCGAGAATTATTATGGTTTTGGGGTTTGCGAAAAGGAAATGTGACTAATTTGTGAGTGTAGATTTGGCAAGTTTTTGATTAATGAAACATTCTTATGTTGTAATATTGTATTCTCTTGGAGTACTATACTTAAGAATAGGAAATTAATTTTGGTGATTTTGAGCTAATATCTTGTTTTTAGTTTACATTATTATTCCCAAACCCGTTTGAGAAAGTAATGATTATTCATCCGTTATTACGAGTTACTTTTTTGGGTGAGAGGTATTGTATGCAATTTTCTTTTTTATTAATATATATCCATTACTATTTTGACTCGATTTTACCATGATTTATATCGGGAATTGTCAGGGGAAATGCTTTATTTTAATTACACGGATCCTGGCTCTAGTCTTACCGTCGCAATATTTATTTGATGCACTTATTAACCTGGGAAAGTATTTAACTGTGCTCTAAGGATGATGATAAATAAATTGCAATTGCTGTTTGATATATCGTCTGTGTGTCATTTTGATTTCTTCTATTAGAAAACTCTGGGAAGATACTTTTGTTGGACTGAAACTTTGGTTCGCTTTGCCTTCAACCAAATTTGTAATTGGAATGAAATTAGGAATGAGTGTTTAAATGTATATCCTCACAGGTCACAGAGTTTCCTACGTAAGTTTTACTGTGGCTGTAATATATTTCAATGGAATATTTTTAAAAAAAAGTAAATTCAAGCGTTTTCTATTATCGTGGAGTCTGACTTTTTGAGCACATGGACAAACTAGAAAATGAAATTTGAAATCGCGGGTTTCGTATCTCACATTGGCATACATGGAGAATGTTTAAGTTGCTGATTGCTGATGCCCGTTATAATTCGCATTTCGGGTGAATTATTTAATGTTTGAGAAAACAGACATCACTCACTGATTGATTTCGGGCTAATCGGGTCCGTTATTAATACTCCGGCGCCCGCCCCTTTGATGTCAGCAAAATGTGGAACGCAGCATGCACTATTTAGTGCAGTGGAATTAGAAATAGGTCAATTCCGAGCAATCATCGATTTCAGTCTGAGAAAATCGATCGGATCGATTCTGAAAATCTAGGTGTATTGATTGAATTTTCATAGTTTGGAGGTGATATGAAGTAGCCGTAGTTGCCGAGAATTTCCCTCCCATTGTAATTTTATTTGTAGTACAGTACAAATTTTGTCATACATGGTAGTAGACCGACAGTAATTTATCACCATATTAGCACCAGCACAAATTGTTTTGATTTGGCCTACTCAACCTATCCTTGATTATTTTTGAAAGAGCATTGTTATATTGATATTAATTCATTCATTCATTGTTAATTGTTGGATGCTCCACTTCTTTGTGGACTATATCATGTACAGAACAGTCTTTACCTAAATTGTCCAAGACAATGAATTCAACGCGCATTGTTCAACAACTTGAATAAATTTTCTTTTTTCTTAACTATTTTTGGAGCGCCACCCCCGGGCTTTCCCCAGAATGTGTTGAAAGAATTGAAATGGAGGGAATTGAGGTACTTGTCTTGCCGATGCCGCATCTCATCATTCTCTCGTTTTGAGTCTAATTGAAATTTCAAATCACGTTGATATTCACTTGAGTCAGACGTTCTCGGAGCCCTGGATAAATTAAAATGAAGTTACTTACACAAAAATATATTGTTTTGAAAAAATAATTGCTTACACAACGTAGGCTCTTGTGATGTCTGTTGAAGTGAGTTTAGGCAACGAGTCCCAGCGACGAACCAATGGGCTGTTTCTGGAAGACATGATTGTCGCCAAATCAGATGTTTCAGATTCTTTTTCAAAGAATTTACTCTTTTCTTCTATTTGCTTGTCCAGCTCAACTTTATACTTTCGTATGGCTTCCTTGTCAAATTGATAGCGCATTCCTCTTTCAAACACCGTGTTATCCCTCTGGTGAAATCGGATATCAGGATGCCCTCTTAAATCGGTTTGTATTTTCCCTTTGTGTATCCATAATAAGACAATCAATAAGCATACTCTTATGAATGAAGGCATTGGAATTTCACTCTAATAACCTGACGGAGACCGCCTGGGCGCTCCACAACCTCCACGTACGTTTTCGAACGCCAAAATCCTCGGCAGTTTGTCCAAGACTTGGTTGAGGGAATCTCTGCTCGCGGACTTAACAATATTTGCGGATGTTCGTGTCGATATGGGAAGTGATTTGGTTTCCTGAAATAAGTTCAACTGGTTTATGGTTTACCCTGAACAGTCTTAGTTTTATAGTATGCTTACAGACTAAATTCTAAATGGTTTATAATTGCATTGATACAGAATTGACGTAATCTCTAACAGTGTTTTAGAAGTAGAAATGTCTAAACAATTCCTAGAAGTAGGCTACTAAGGAAATTTACCGGGATGCAATCAGCGATTGTAAGTAAAGTACGCCCGCAACGTACATCGGTTGCAGTTACAACATTAATGGGGCTTTCAAAGCATCAATCTTATTGGATTCCTTGTTTTAGGTTGAAACATGCAGATGTAATTTCAGGTCGCCTGGTAGGATGCATTATTAATCATTAGACCTAAGCTGTCATTAGCGTGAGTCCACTTTTGATTGATCGATTTCGCCAAGCTTATTAGTGTCAGTAGTTCTTGCTGAGGTTGAGCTTTCCTGCTTCGTATCTCAGTCAAATCGATTTGCGTTTTCGCATAAATAAGCACGGGTTTGGATTATTAGTATGATGCATTGCAAAAACCAAATTTGGAGATCGTCAATTGTGTGTTTTGTGGGTAAGAAATTGAGTTGAAATTATTATTCGTGGAATGCATTGCACACTTATCGTTTATTTACTATGGATCTTGGACGTATCAGCCAAAAATAAAATTACATAATTCAATTCTCCAGCCATCAAGTATGTACCAGGCTAAAAACACGCCGACGTTATTTCGAAATTTTAATTGTCTGGAAAGTGAAATAACCTGTATGCTTACATAAAAATCGGAATTTGAATATAGAAACTGCTTTGTATACTTTTTTGTGATATTTTATTGTTAGTCGCGACGGCAAAATGTTTCTAAACGTTTAGGATCAATACATGCTGTAGAAATTGCAAATTGACTTGCTTAGAAGTTTGAGCAATCAACATTTAGGCCTGACACGAATCATAATTTGAAAACTTCTGGTCAGAATCCAAACGAAATAAAGTGCTCGTGTGCTGTCTCGGACAAATTGGTGAACATATTCTACACCGCCACCCTTGACAAAATCTTCATGGTACATGTTATCCTATCGATCTAACTCACCTTTTTTGCAGGATTCTCAATTCGACACTTCCATTCCATCATTCGGTCCTCCGCTTGTCTCCTGAGTCGCACATTTTCCTCAGAACCCATGCTTATCCAGAGAGTCATAAATTCAATCTATTAATATTGCGGTAGTATATGGATGCTAAAATTCAGCAGGGGTTCGCCATTTCATTAAGTTTCAATTAGACCTCTTTAAGTAACACTAAACACGTTTCACTAATGTCCATAATAAAAGCTTTGATTGACCCGATTCAACGTGTTGGAATTCAGAAACGAAACAAAAGAAACAGAAGCACAAGTGGAGGCAAGGAAAGACGGCTCACAACTGAAGTGTATCGGTATTTTATTTACCAATAAAACTGTAGTGGGTGGGTTGGGAACCTTCCCGGAAGGGAAGGAACGCTTTTTGGACATAGGTGTTCCAATGTGCAGAAATGGAAAATGTGCTTAGCATGCATGCACGGTTGACTGGAGAACAACACTTAGGACTTTTTGGTAGAATCGGACGCGACGTCGACGTCGTCCGAAAATATTTTCCCACCTTTACTTGGATTAGTGTAGTTAGGCATCCTTCTTGTGTACATGACAGCAGATCAATGAAATGCTCCACCGACCGCATCTCCGCTCAATAAAATTCCAATCCAATACATAACTATATAACAATTGACCTATTGGCTTTAGCTTCGTGCATACTACACCTAATACCCAATGACCCAAATAATCAAATCAAACTGAACTTCCTTCATCCTTCCGACAAAAAGGTTTGCCACAAAGCATCAAAGGTGGATATGCAAAGTCACTCCACTCTACGCTACGTGGAAACATTTCATGCGCGACATTAATAAAGGATTCCGTGGAATGAGTCCGGGGTAAATGTCAAAAGTATGAATTCGCTCTGGCGCAACGAAATAGATCACAATTTAATTGGGTTTTTTTCTGTTGTTGACGAGTTTCCTGGATTTAATTATTTTGGCAGTCACCGATAGTAAACCAATTAACTCTGATGACAGCAGTACCCTACTCTGAATGCAAATCAATGTGAACATAATACGAGCTTTGTTAATCAGCATTCAATTACAATGCGCATAAAAAATCACGATCAACCATTTCATTTCCGTGCATTCCTATTCCTACCCTCGATTATTGACTCCAAGAAGCAGTAGTGTTCCTAATGCATGCCGCCGTCCTTGTTGATGCCAGCCTGCTCTGTGCTCTTTCTTGCAAAGTTGCAAATAACATTTATATGTGCTTATTGCGTTTCCTTCATTGACTTTTTATTCTTTATTGATATTAGCTTTTTTTCAATTATTTGACAAGAAAAGAAACCATTAATGTGGCTTGGCTAGTACAAATTTACTAGTAAGTCATAAGTCTAAATGTAAGATATTATTAAGTACTTAATTTATGCCAAACTTATTTACGTGTAATGTGTACGTGCTCAACAATTTCGCTTACATAACATACCATCATGCCGTCGGCATACCATCTATTAAGGAGAGGAGTGCTTTACGGTAAACACCAGAAGTTTCAGTTAAAATATAACTTTCGAGACTTCTCTTAAACGTTTTCTTGAACTCCGTTTTGATATTTTCCATGTCGATCTCAGCTCTTGATACAATAATTCGAATCAAAGTTTTGTCATCTGTTCCAATGCGTATCATTGCTTTAAACAACCGTTTGGCGTAGTAGAGTGGGGTATTCTCAGCTGCGTCAACTGGAAACAATTAAATGACTAGGGTTAACGCGCTTCTCACTGATGGCATTGGATGGAATTCACAATACATTGACATAAATATATCAACTTATTAGGGGTGGACTAAATTTGTTCCTAATATTCAAAGTGCGGCCTTCCAAGGTCAAAAAAATTAAATCGTACTGGTTGGTTGGCTATTCGTATGTGTGCCTAAGCGGGCAACACTACCATTTAACTTGTACTACTAACCAAGAACAAGAAGTGCCGATCTGAAATCACCGGACGTTTGTCTTATTATAGTGTCTCGGAGCGTTTGTCTTCCCAGATCAAAGAAATCCCCAGTTACCAATCGTATTTGTTGAAATGTAATTCTTCCAAGAATGTCCACAAAGCGCTGCTGGGATCTGTCTCCCTGCTCCAAAAGCACTGGGACAAATATTCATTTAATTATAAATTCAATGTTTTAAATAAAATATTATGTGATAGACTGGTAACTTTATATGATGGCCAGGACTTACAAAACTTCCGCTTAATCTTTGGAGTCAAAATTCTGCTCAAGTCTCTTATGCTGCCTTCGTGTTTTGTTGGAGGCTAGAGTTGGCGTTATAAAAGATTTAGTTATTTTGATGTTTAAATACTAGACAAAATTGGCGTATTACTTTGATCAAATTCTGCATCAGCGCGTTATAGTAACCGGAGATCTCCCCACCCAACGCGGTAGAAAGCTCCTGGTTATATCTGTCGGAATAAAATGAAGCTATTCTCACGTTTTCTTCCGCCGAATGAGTGCACAGGATCTGTAAATTAAAAAGTAAGTCACATAATTTACTCACTTTAGCAAATTGGATAAGACAGAGATAGTTAAAAATAGGGTAATTTGAGCAGTTCTGTATACCTCAGTGATAAGGTCTTCGTCTGTACCCCAACCCTTCATAGCATCACGCAATTCTGAAGCTAAGAAATCGAAAGGATCCATCAACAAACTAGAAAATAAGTGGTATAGGTCTCCACTGGTTTCAGTTTTCAAGTCTGTGCTAAGATCCTAGAACAAATTAATTACAGTTGTTTAGCATAAGCATATAATGCATGCGTGCGCATGCGAAAACTAATGATTTTCTACGCGTTGCCTTATTTCGGAAATTAAAATGCCCTAACATTTGAAGTTTTGTACTTACCCTTTGATACTTTTCTTTGTACGTATCGGCAATTATTTTTCTTTGATCATAAGTTCGTGTAGTTAGAATTTCCATAATTGTACTTTCAATTGTTCCAAATCCTTTCATAGCCAATCTCAGCTCTTTTGCATCTGCGGCAGGATTTGTATTTGGCTTCAGAGTTAAGGTCCAAGGCTAGGAGGTTTCAAATATCTTAAATATTGTATCTATCTTTTGCAATATTTCTAAGAAAACTTACTCCGGAATTCGGATCAATGGACGGCAAAAGCAAGATTAGAAGTATTGATGCGTAAAGCATTTTTCTCCGAATAAATTTGTTGTATGGGCAGACGATTTCAATCTACTTTGTACCTTAGCACTCAACGCTACACTAATTTAAGTTGGCAGCATTTATTCCATTATGACCTTAAGTACCGTACCGAAGTTTGGGTAGTTGAATTACATTGGTGGGAATTGTTTATGGTTTGTACCAGGATGTTTACTTAACCGTGTCCAATTCTTCGCCATCTCAGACAGAACCACGGAATCGGAACCCGGAATTCGTACGTGGAAAAGTGTGGAGTTATCTCACACTAAACTACACTGCATGCAGTAATGCTTGAGTTGACTAGTGTTACAAATTTTATTATTTGCATTTTTAGAGTCAATCAGCTTCAACACATATCATATCAAGCTTATATAAAAAATTTCGGCTCTATGCATCTCAATGTTTTTATTATAGTTGGCTAACAGAGAAGTGGCAGAAACTAAAGATATTTTTTAAACCACCATACCACCAAGGATGAAACGAAAGAGCGGGGTCAGTATGTGGGCAATGGCAATATGAATGCATTTTATTGTCTCAATAATTGGAACAATGCGGAAATTGTATAAGGGAATAATTTTTAGTCTGCTCCTTCGAATTAAATTCATCTCCTAAAATTAAATCCGTAATTAATTAATTCCTTCCTGCAAAACCAATATGTTGCTTAAAAATAGACTTGCGCAAGAAGCCTTAAAGTCCTCAGCCGCAACCATTATGTTTAAGTAATTGCATTTGCTTGTCTCCTCAAGATCTGTTACACCAACATATTATGTTATCTTAAGGCCTTACTGTTCGTATTAATACTTGTTTAGTATTTTTATGTATCCTTCCTTGCGTAGTCCGAATGTGTGACGACTAGAAAAGTGGATATTTTCGCAGATTGGCATTATTATTGGGACATTAAATTGGCACATAATGACAACAGAAGAGAGAACGCATGCAATGCAAGAGTTGATTTGCTCCACTTAATTCAAATAAATTTAATAGCATTTGAAAATTTAATGACTAGAAATTGAGTTGCTTTACTCTGAGTCAGACGTTCTATGACGACAGTTTGCCATGAGATGACACAGCCACACATCACAACAGCCCTACCAATGATTTTGCATAGATTTTGTGAGTGGGAATCGTAGAGGCAAATCCGCTAGAATCAAGCAAAATCCAACCTGCACTTGACAGATTGTAGTGAAGACCAAACGTGTTGTGCTAAAAGTATTACTCCTACTAGTCAGCTTCTAAAAACGATTACAAAAAGTGACGAATGCTAGTCAATTCATTCGGGGTTCTAATTGTTTCTATCCATATTGCCACTAGACTGCGATATAAATTGGTGCCATGGAACGGGTATTTCATTTTATTATTAATTTGTTTTATTTATTTGTAATTTGCATATGCAATGTGTGGAATAAGTCACAAATTTGTATTTCCTTGCTCAGAAACGTGACGACTCGGAGGACGAGAGTAAGATGGATGGGTCGGCTTCAAGTCTGATTGCCGAAGATTACTTGCAAGCCGTATTTGGGAATGGCTTAGTAAGTCAGCAATAAATTAATTAAAAGTACTTTATTTGTATCTACTTGAAGATGTAAATCAAAACTTATTTCTTGACGCACAGTTATTCAATAAAATTGCGGGCTACCTGGGAACTGCAGACTTAAAAGTCCTGAGACAAACTTCTAAGTTATTCTTTGCACGAGTCAACAGCTACAAGAGGTTTTCTGACAACCTGTGTATCACACTTACGAATGAAACAATTCAAGAGAATGCCAATACTGGAGCTATAAAGTGGAAAAGTGCAAGAATTGTATTAGATAGCATAAGCGCTGAAAATATGGAAGTTTTTAAAAACCATTTAAACCATGTTACCGATTTGAAGATAAATCACCGGGAAACGAACTCAGATTTACACACGCGTACAATATGCTATGGATTGTTTCTTCATGCCAGCAACCTGAAGTCCCTCACTCTTGATGTAAACTTGCTTTGCTACAATATCCCCAAACAAGCTATGGACTGTATCGTCGGAACGGTAGACCATTTATACCTTTATGGGCACGTGATGACTCCAATGAAGTTTCCAACCGAAGCATTTATAGAAGCATACACACAGAATATTAATATGTTAGCCACGCTAGCTTGGAAACTTAAGTGTCTTGTCATTGGAAAAGGCGCCTCAGTTGAGTTGCCAAATGGAATGAATATGTCTGGATTCTCAGGGTTGCAAAGGATTATTGCGTCCAATGCAAGCTCACTGGAAGTATTCAAGTCAGACGTTGTTGGACTGCGACGTCTCGGTGAAACTGATGGTCTCGTTCTCCCTTGCCTGAAGTCTATCGACTTATTATCAGAGTGCTCTACTATAGAAGAAAACAAATTGTTGAATTTTGTTAACAATCAACCACGTTTGCAACATATCAAAGTAAATACTCCACCTGCAAGCTTTATTCCATTACGAGTTTTGGAGGTAGTAAAATCGAAATGTGGTCCTTTGCTGCACACATTGGAGTTGGGGGCAGTTGAATTAGTGGAACCGATCTCCAATTTTTGGGATTTTCTCAAAAACCAAGCTACTCTGAGACGATTTAAGGTTCGAGGTAAAGGCGTTGAGAGCCCAAGGAACATAGTGCCACAAATTTTGGATTGCCTACCGTCCACGATAAATTACCTCAATATTGGAAAAATGATCTCATCTCAAAGAGGAGGCTGGGATCTTTTAACGGCGAATGCTCTAAGCCGTTTCTCTGATTTGAATGATTTCACAATCATTGATTGCCCAAATGTATTGACAGACGTTCTCATGCAATGGATATGCTCCAATCTGACAAGACTTCGTAAACTTCACTTTGGATATTCCCATAATATAACGGACTTTGGATTGACTGGGCAAAGGGTGGATGAGACTGGTTACTTTAATTCTGGAGTTTCACTTAAAAACCTAACAGGTATGATTCCATAAAAGTTTTCATAGTCTATATATGTATGTAATCATTATCCACACATAATAATCATGTCCTTTGACACTGTATTGTTTTTTGCAGGTTTACAGGAACTGGAAATTATCCATTGTTCCAGGATTACTGTGCAAGGCGCACTAAAAGTAATTGCTTTCAAGGAGCTGCAAGTGTTAGAATTAAAATGTCACCATGTGGTAAAATGCTTATTTGGCTAACTTGCATTTGTATTGTTTTGCCTTATGCCTCTGTAATCAATATTTTTTGAATATGTTTTCTCAGATGTCTGACATCGAGTTGATGGGGATTGCATCAAGAAATCCAAGTCTGGAGTACCTGGGTAGACGCATTTCTACAGAAGACGTAATCTTGCCCCGCGATAAGGGACTTCTATTCTCCTTTGTTTTATCAGCCAATCCAAGGCTAACGAAAATTTATTCTAGTGTAAGTAACTACAGCAGTAGCAGTGCTGAACTTTGCGTTTGCATTGTTAGAATATTATTTTGTATCTTCCAGACCCACTCAAAACGATGTGATAAAGACTGGATTAAACCAAGTGAGCTGTGTCACAGACCGAGCTACGGTGTGATGTCGTCAAAATTTAGGTCAGCTCAAGCAGAGATACTACGTTGGGGTACTGTCGCCCGGGTGGAACAAAGCAAAGTGTATTTGCAAGATAAAATTTACTTGGAGCCCAGCATTCCTAGTTAGACTGACTGTGATAAACATCTTGGTCTTCCACCCTTTACACTTTTACTGAGTTTGTATAGTAACCAGTGGAAGTACCCCCGTAGAATAGTAAACATTGTCACTAAATGGCAAATCCAAAAAAGATCATGATACAAAAATCTCAATTTTACCCAAACCCCCTTCCCTCCCCATTAAAGATTAATTTACTAATAAAGAATAATTTAGTTCCTATAATGGCCTCAACCCGATCTCAGACAATACCAGAAGAACAACGACTCCAAAGAAAACACATTTTATAATTGTTCTTACCTTTACCTTAGCAGTGTACTGAACTTCATGTGTAAATATAAAACTAGCATCTTTTCTTAGTTCAAAGAGCGCAGGTCTTGTTTAATTTAGTTAATATTGATTTAACCAATTTTTGAAAAAAGTATATGAAATTTTGGAACTGTCTGAGTCAGTTTATTTAAACTTAGAAGGATGAGCGAGCTATACATCTGTCTATACACTGCCCCTACTCAAGTATGCCATGCCATATGTAAGTATGGCAGTGGCTCTGGTTGTAATGTAGTACATTTTATTGTCCGCATAGTCCACTAAAACGGATTTTAAATTCTAGTCAAGTTGCAACAATACTACGTCATTTCTAACTAAATCCTAATAGATACAATTGCTAAAGAGAGTCAGTTAAAAATCTGCCAAATTTGATTCAGTAATACATATAGTTTTAGCTAAACGAACATTTGTTGCTTACAAGGCTTAATTTGTAAATCTAGGTTTAAGCTTCAGCTTTACTGAATCTAGAGACGAATTTAGTGTGAAGTTTTAGTAATAAACTTCTTTGTATAAATAAATAGGTTTGGCTGGATCTGACCACTTTGACTATCAAGTTTAACCTTAAATTGTTAATTTCAATGTTTTAGATGCGGCGATGGCTCTATTTTTATAACCAAAACTTGTATTTGAGTAATAAAATTGGGTAGAATTCTGAACGCTTATGTCATTCTTATGTTCTTTTAATTTCTCAATTTGAGTCCAGGATATGAGAATAACGGATCATGATGATTCGTTATTGTTGGACATATTTTGCCCTGACCCATTTGACGTCCACTGAACTACGTCGCTTCTTTTTGTAAAATCAATTTAGTGATTAAGTGATGTAATAAATTACAATCTGGATTGTCGTATTACCTTTCAATCTGTTTTACATAAACTTAGCATTTCCTAGTTCTGCACTATTTCTGTCAGTGTCAGGTATCGTAAACGGCTTAACAAATTTAAATCTTAAGCGCCAGTATTGACTCAATTCAACTTATAAAAAAGTAACAAGTAGAACGGAATGGTCATTCTTTGTAATCAGTTTCGGACGCGGGAAAATATCTTGCACAAATTTTTCCAATCTAAATAGAATACAAACTAAACTTATACTAATATATTATATACTTGCAAAGAAATAATTTATCAAAACTAGGTAAGTTTAAAGTATTAGCGGCGTCTCCATGCTAAAGAAAATTTTAAAGCAGACCACAATACAAAATTATTGCGTCGCTGGAAATGGCAGGCTTTTGTATGCATTTTATTGCTTCAGCAAATTTAAAAGCAACTTTAAGCAAAAGGTGCATAGGTATATAATGTTATAGAATTTTTAAGAATATCAGAACGTTTCTCATTTGTGGCGAGACACAGGTAATTAAAATGCAAATGATTCTTGCCGCACGAGTTGCATTTCACTGACAAATAGTACATAAATAATGGCTGCACAATGTAGTATTGTTGTATTACGTAGACTGCAAAGAAATGGCTACAAGGGTCAGACCAAGCTGTTTTCTTAATAATCTCACTACATAAGTCTGTGCTATCACTGTAAATTAAAAAGTAGTACTCAGTCCCATGCATAATTCATAGTATTCTTTCTGTTAAATCTAATCAGAGATACGAATGGTCTTGTATGAACAAATTGCACTTATTTACGTGAAAGTGAAGTCTTGTTACTCACATCTATTTTTAACTTAATACCGGATCCTAGACTCAGGGATAGAGGTGGGTTGTTTGTTTCTACTAATTAATGCGGCGACACAAATCCTACCAATATTTCCGTGTAGCAAATCTAACTAGATTAAAATCTTTGGCTCCGCTTCCACAAATCTAGTCAAGAGTGGAGCACAATTAATTCACCTGCTCAATTAACGTACGTTCGCTCCCTTCCTTCAACTGAATCCCATTTTTTCAGTTCTAACCTGATCTATCTTTACCATTCTTCGAAAATACTACAACGCTAATTTTAATGTAGTAAAAAATAAAATGCATTTGAGTATTTCGACAAAATTCGAACTAAATTTCTCTTCATCATTTTTCGAGCATGGTTTGCTTGGCAGTAGTAAACACCATTATCAAGCGACTCATGCTGTGCTGTGTACCAAGTTTATATCAAACAAAAAAAAAGAATCTCCTCGAAGTTCGAGAAGGAAGCATTCAGTCAAAGTTACACCTTAAATTAATCCTTGTAGTGTATAGGTAACAGGGAAATTAAACTTACTGGCTCCCTTTATACAAAGACAAAACATTTGTGTGTGACACAACACCCATGGCTGCGTAACAGCCACCTGTAATATGCTAGCACATTTGTAAAAAATGAAGACAACTTAATATTAATATTTACAAGTATAAAATGGCACAAGGTGTCATTTCAATTTCGACACAACTGTACATGAGTAGTTTTGTGTCGCAAGCGCTTAGCAAGCCCACAAAAAAGTAATCATTCAATGGTTATGTTGTTTAGATCTGCGCCGCGACGAGGTTTGGATAGTTTAATTTTCCTGATGTTCTTCATTAGAGTTTGAAACCAAGTTAAAGGTGAAGGTACAACCGCCAACCTTGCTAATTCCCATTTGTTTGCAATCGTTTTTGCATAGAATTCTATTAGGTGTTGTATCGATGCCAGGACATTGAAGTTCCATATCGCTCTACTTTCCTTGGACACCTTCCGACCAGATTAATGTATGATCCGTATGCACAGTCAGGCACCTCACAGCGACCCGACTGTATACACCTGAAATACAATGACCAAATTGGTTGTATTATATTGCACTAAATACAGCAAATCAAATAATTTGTCCAGCTTAATTATGTAATACCATTTATCTTGCATGGTGAAGAAAATTCTTCCTCTTTTAAGTCGTAAACATTCCTTTTGCTTGTCGAAACAGTCACAAGTGCATGAACCATCAGCTAGGACCCGCTCCGTGTAAGCAGATGGACATTTGCACCTAAAATGTTTTGTTAAAAAATAGGATAAATGTTTGACATGTAGAGATTTTAATTCAAAATTCTTGTAGCTGCGTAAATTATAAAAGCCAACTTGCCTAATGGCACAACCAATTCATTTAGAATTCACTGGTTTAGCTGTAGCAAGGCATATGTAATTATGGTTGTCATTATACTGAATACACACATCTTTGAATGAGTGTGAGATCTTCTCAGATCAGCTTAAGAATGAACAAGCACACACGTGGAGTAACGAGTGTCTGAGAAATATTACGCATCAGCACGTTCAGCACGTTACGTCTTGCAATTCCTTAATGGAATTAAATAGTAGCTTATGAACAGGTCATTGCTTGGCAATTGATCGAAGCACAGTGGATTGTGCAAATATATAATTCTTGGCAGTATCATTAATTCCGAATTTTCCCCTTCAGACAAATTGACATGTGACAACTCATATGATTGTAAAAATGAAGATTGCATTAAATAAATTACCAACTGCACACTAGTAAATTGAGAACCAGATCAAAATTTAGACTTACTGGATTTGACTGATGTTGGGATCTGATCATGCCGGCTGGTTCATAATTGGAAATGCTCCGTGCTCGATTGTTGACTTGCCCATCTGGATTGGTGACCAGGGATGAAGACGCAGCAGGAATTGGAACGTCTCGTGGCATGATTTCTGTTGCCAAGCGATCCTTGCACTCACATTCTGTGTGATTGTAGAAAACAAGGCGCTCTACGGTTGATCCTCGATTGCTGTCCGTTGTTATCGTCTGCAAGCGAACAATATCAGCATTCAATTCCCTACAAATTTGCCAACCCTTCCTTCCCACAAACTACAATCGCATTATTTAAGTGCATCGCAGGAAGTCTAACTCTCCTGGTTCTTTTCTTAAAGGCATGCGAATGGGAAGTCGTTTTTTCATGACTCGATTGGTAATTCAATTATTGTCTCTCCTAATCCTTGCATCTATCGCATTCTGAATGACACGAGCTCAGTCAGTGGTCATGGGATTCTCATCGTCCGGCGTCCATACTAGGACTCCAGTAACATTAGAATTGTGTGCATTGCTAAATCATACTCAAATGGTTTTCCGAATAATTCACAATCCAAGCACAAACACCTTTGATTACTATTATGTTTTAATTATTTCTTCATTAGCAAATACACTTTAAAATTACTAAAATTGAATGGAAGTAATAAACTGTACTTTGTCTCTCGGGTTCTACCAATTCCTGACTTAATGGCCACGCGCCACACCGCCTGCCTGCTTTGAAGATTTGTTTGTCGCAGTTGTATGCATGGATGGATGCAGGAATTTGGGATGATGAAAATGGCTTTCACCTTCAACCTCTAACTCAAAACCATCACTCCCGCCGTAAAGTCATTACTGAATTCTAATCAAGAGAGTAATTTTCAAGCGTGTGAGGAAGAATCACGGAACCGGTACCAAGTCTGCCGTGCATAGTGTTTTTTTTTAGGTGCATTCAAGTACATTTTTATTATCCATGCACTTTAAGCCTTGAAGATAACTGGTTGAGTACCGGAAATAGAAATACTACGGCTACTACAAACTCCTCTTGTATAAAAAGTTCAAAATTACACAAATGCTCCCCACACTTAGACAGAAATTATAATACAATGTTTCCCATATCATTTAGTTAGTATTCCGGGCGACCACCTTGATCTATTTTTATTTGTTCTACAAAAAGTGACCTCCAGGAGAAGTCCGAGCGGTAAATTAAAAATAAGTACTCTCATTATCTCCTCATGTGCCAGGAAAGTACGAAGCCTGGCCCTCAGTCAGACTCAATACACATTAAAGCACAAATATTGCCACTTAATCCTGGAATACAATGGAACATTCAAATGCAGTAATGGAATCCCTGACGTAGAAGAGAGTCATAAATGCTGAAATGCAATAAATTGCAATGCTATTTCACCACCAGTTTGATAGTCCGGGCAAATGGATTCAATCTTTCGGTTATGGTTTAGGACACTAATTCTATGGACTCCTTTCCATGATAATCTACTTTCAGATGGAAATTTTGCATTAAATTCAAAGCCTCTCACGGCAATAGTCCAACATTATTCCCCGCAGATATGGTGCATTGTTGCACTGAAAAAAAATGCACACGAGTTGCAATTGCATATCTGCATGGTTATCTCAGACTTATAATTTGCATAATTCGTGTAGGCTTGGAATTATGCAATGGACTGCAGCTGTGCTTCATTCAAACTCATTGCATACGGCGGAGAATGTACGGGGCACAGAAAAAACCTTAATACTGTGCCATTAAATCCGTTTATAGTAAGAAAGGCTTTGGTGTCTTCGTGTCTTAAATTATAAATACAAAACTGACATCCATGTCTCCGGATAGGGGCGACACTCAGACTATTGCTTTATTCATGTTGCAATATTTGCAAAATACTATTTTTTTGCTGGAATTCCATGCGAATATTGTACTCCAAGCAAACTGACCATATTGTGAGGTCTACATCAATCAATACTTGTATATAATGACTGAACTGTTTTGCACAGAACAAAGCAAGACGACTCAGCGAATTCTCTCCTAGTTTACGACGGGAGCTTGAGATGTTTTGCTTTTCGCTCCAGTCAATTTTATTCATTCATTCAAAGAAGTAAAACTAATTTAAATATCGACGGGAGCCGTTATTTTAGGGACGAATTAACTAGCATTCAAATTTTGGATTACTAATAGTTAAATAATGATTGAAAAGAGCCAAATGTATTTTTAAACATTCAACGCAAAGCATAATATACCGCACGCATTTCCCTGTCACGTGTAAATGCGACAAAAATAATAGATCCTGCCAATATCTACCGATTTAGTCAGGCATAAATCAAAGTTATAGTGTATATTAAATATGGATATGAAGCAGGGAAAAGATTGATGGGCTATTAGAAGCAATCCATCATCAATATTTGCATTTGGTGTGTCCTGTCTCATGCAGAATTTTATGATTTGCATAACTTGGCATGGCATGTGATCTTGAGGGGAAGATTCATGTACCTAGCGGCTACCGGACTTCAAGAAGATTGTAGAGTTAACGGAGGTCTCGTATCTAGTATGCATACAAAATCATTCATGGTGGCAGATGGAGATTAATCAGCGATGATGCACACTGGCAAAAACAATTCCAATCATTATTGGGCAAAATGAAATGTTTCAAGAAGGTCTGTGTTCAGGGAAAGCGAAAGCATTGTATTTTTCTTTTCCACCTAATTACAGAACTATATAAAACAAGTACCTACCTTATAATAGTTTCAACTTAACTATTTTGTAAAATTTTCTTTGCCGCATGTAGTACGACATGTTATGCGATGAAGACAATTACAGGGAGCCAATTTTTTGCTTTTACATTTGGGCTACAAGGAAGCCTCCGTTATCCCCAGAGTCAAATATAGCAAATGTAGTGCCACTTTATGATTCAAGTCAAAGGGACAGAAACATGGTGGAAACATGTTGCAATTTCCTCAATAAAAACACTATTTTAGTCATCACCTGTAGATTTAGACTGGATGGCGTGTGTAAGTAATGAAAAGTTGAAAGAAATGTCTCCAATATTAAACGAGTAGTGCAATATGAGAATAGTAAACACTTTCTCAATCCTCACTTGATTTGTATCGAAGAGAGCAGAAATCCTCACCCTTACTACTACACTTCCCGATTTTTTTTGGAGGATCCATAAATAAGAATTAGGTTAAAAGGTTAAAATGACAGGGCATTGGCTACGATGGATTGAGTTTCAAAGAACACATGCCGTCATTGAGTCATTGTTATGAATTATCATGTTCAACATTTTGAATGCAGGCATGCATTTACTGCTGGGACCGTGTGCTGCCCTGTGAGAGAGATTTGAGTTGTTTTTATATGTAGCATTTTCTGACATTGGTAGCCAGCCATATCTCGGATAATATACATCTTAGCAATTAAATGTACATGTTCAGGAATGGAAAATTGATATTTGTATGCCAGATTTTAACTTTCACAAAATGCATAGTGCATGTAGAACATGATTCAACATGTAAATTGAATTGATTTAACTACAAGAAATTGTAGTATTGCTCGATTATTGAAGTTATTCAAGCCCTTGGCCGTTTAGTTCAATATTTATTTTATTCTAATATTATTTCGGCGAGGAATGAGTTCATATAAAATATCCAAACATAAATCTAAATCCGTGAACGGGATATTCCTGCTATTCTCTGCATGAGTCAGAGAAAGGACTGGTCATGAATTTTATTTCTATTTTCCGTAAATTACTAAATTGGACATGGACATGGATTGGTATGCTTTTGTTGAGTGAGGTCAAAACCCTCTCCCACACTTCTATAACAGCTGTGGCGTCAAACTACTCAAACTCATACTCCTACCAAATGGGACAAAAAAAAATTTATTTCTTTTTCCACGCTTATAATCCAGTAATTGTAATTTTATCGTCAAATGGCTCAGACTGTTGGTTGAATGAATTGATGTGTTGGCTGAGGCGGGATTTGACGAGAGAAAGCGAAGAGGAGAGCCTGGGTAAGTCTTCATTACAATAAAAGCTTTATGCCAGTCTAGCTGTAAAAACAAATTTGTCCATCCCATCCCCAGTGTGTGAGAACAACCCGAGATCAGATCTGAAATGAAGACGAGGGCGGAAGAGCATGCATGGAAAGTGCATTGCTACTAACTGGATATTTATGCCTTATTTTGCTACAGCAATGAGAAATGGTGTGGAAAAGTCATGCACTGCACTGAACGTTTTCCATCTCTTTCCTTTGGTCGGATGGCATTTGGAGATCAGGGTCTGGCGTGACGGCGTCTAGTAACAAATAGCATCAAAATTTATTGTCCACGCACACAGTCAGTCCTCCTCCGTCTCCTTACTGAATATTATTTCCCATGTTCAAAAATTGTCCCGCTCTCAGTCATAACTTTGAAATGTTAGCCAATTTCAATTTAATCAGCATACATTGCAGATTACTGAAATGGTTCAATTTATTTATTTATAGTTGAATTCAATGTTAACTATTAAAAAAGAAATAAAGACTAGTTTTAAAATTCGGAACTTGAGCAAAGACAACCCTAATGATAATGTATTTCGTCCGTGGTGTCAGGCTACATTAGCCTTAGCGTCGTCGTTTTCTCATCTTCTCATCACATCACATTTGCATTTATGACTCGGCACAACTTTATCCCCTTATGTGGTCTCACCGAGAGCATGTTTCGTAAGAGGAATGGATCTTTTCGAACGCTTTGGTTTTCCAATACATCTAATTTCTATAGTATCTGGGGAAACTAACTACTTGATGTTTGCGAGAATTCTTATTAAATGCAAAAATGTGATTAATATTGTTTTTTCTGGGTATGATTTGCATTCAAGTTGGGGGACTTATTTAGCAAGGGGAGATGGGCCTTTCTAAAGATGGAGTGAAGTGTAGCAAAATACAATTCTCCCTGGCTTGTCATAAATACTAAATTTGATGAACAGCTCTTAACCCTTGGCCCTTGAAGTACTTGCCTGGATAATATTTCTCTACCCATTGGCTAATGTCTTGGCCACATTCGTGTGCAAGACGAGTACTTTAATACATTTGAATTTGTGTAAACTCATGCAAGGTTGCAAAGAAGTTTTTTCAGCAGTGATGACATGTAGGATCATCTGAATATATATTGGAATGCTGAAGGAACATGTACTTACGTAAAAAGCAAGTTCCACCCGTTGCGTACTTTTAGGAGCACAGGTGAGAACATCATGGCGACAACAGCCAGAGTCATCCGAGCATTGATGCAGAATCGTACAATGCGGAACGTAGGTCTTCCCCGGGAAAGGATAAAAATCTTGGACACGAACCAGTCGGGGTTTTGCCTCCTTACAACTTCCCTCACGTGATACTTTCAGAGCGTGGTTGATCGCTTCTCGAATAGACGTGTCTGTAAATTGGAAATGAAAAGAAAGATTATATACTACAATATAAAGGAAGTTACATAAACTGATCTTTTGGCAAGAAAATGGCTGACAATTACACAAACCTGGGCTTTGGGTTTGACTTCTACTTTGCCTAGTTTGATTATTGTTGCTTTGATTATTTGATGAGGATGGATGACGAAGATTGGCAGGCGCTTGGTGGTGATTTCGGTTATTGTTGTGGTGGTTATGGTGCCTTTGGAGTGGACCTGGTGCAGCTGCTTCCGTTTGTTTTTGCCTGTAGTTGTCAATTCTTTGCCGTGTACCAAACTGCTCCCATTTGTATTGCGAATAGGACATTGGTGAAGGTGGGGCTGAGGTTGTAGTAGTCGTTGTTGTTGTTGTTGTTGTGGCCCTCATCCTTTGTTGGTTCTGATTTTGTAGTTGCTGCTGTCTGTAACTACTTGAATAACTCTGTAATAAGCAACAAAATAAAATAATATATTTCAAGGGAGGGAAGAATGCCGAATTGTGGATTCAGGACGAGAAATTGAATACATGGGGGAGGGACATAAGAGAATGACAGGCATTCCATCGCACCAATTCTCCTGGACTGTGTTTAACAGTGGGTGTTCTTGCATTTTACATACACTAATCAGACAGAATCAAATGGGGCCATAGCAAGACTAGAGAATCACTCACACCTTCAAACCAACAAGATATTTTTTTGGTTTCACTGAGAGACAAAAACATCGGTGAAACTACACATGTTTCGTTGTTGGCCCATTCATTGTTGTTTCATGTTTTACGTTTCTGTGGCATAACACGAGATTTTTTCTTCGCAAAAGAAAAAGACAAACAACTGTGAAGCACGCATTATGAATGAAATGCCTCACCTTTACAGCATGTGCTGTAGCCGCCACAATGCACAAGGGGTGCAATTCAAAAGGTGTTCAAAGTTACACTTGCTGCCATGCCAGTGCGATTGAAAAATTTTGTGAGCACGGGGTTTAAAGCCTGAGGAATATCTCTGTTTCCTTGAGAAATATGAAAAAGGAGATTTATAGGATTGCCGAGGGAAATTGATCCGGAGAGTGGAGAATGCACATAGCCTAATCTACTTAACCTATTACTGTAATTCTGAAGGGTCCAGTTCCCTGAAATTTCCCCTCGACTGTACAAGTACATTTTTACAAATTTTGAATACTTGCTGAAGTTTAGCGTGAAATATTCGAAAATTATCGTTAAAATATGTCTACTAAAATTGGAGACATATATATTTAGAAGGAATCTTAGAAGTAAAGTATAACTATAAAGGAATTTATTATCTGTAATGTTCATGTGGTGCTTTTAAAGAAACTTCATACAAACCAGAAGCAAAAGATTCATTCAATAACATTAGTTATTCATCGATAGATCCAATACAGCCCAACAGTTAAGAACAACAAAATAAATGATACACATCTCTTCAAGGCGCCTTTTTATGCTCTACACGTTTGGACAAGACCCATTGTCATTTTGGAGCTGTCACTCTCTTCCCTCCCCCAAACACAAGAGTCACCTTCAATCCTTTCTTTCATATTCTTCCAATACATTCTCATTCAAATGCAAATCCTGGTCTTGGATCTTTAACAATTTAAAGAACTTTAACCTCTTCATAAACACAATCCAGAAATGCACGTAGTCCGGAAGTATTCGTTTACATGTCCCTTCATTTGAAGGCCAATTTTTTTCTGTCCAACGCGTTAAACGTTCAAATCAGACTGCAAAACTATCTTGAAAACCAATGGCGTCAATTACTCTTAAATTTTGTAAGAATTTTGTAAACTAAAGCCATTTTAAACCATGAAGTATTTTATTATATTTTTTTAATTCAAATAATTAATTAACGAAAAACATAATACCCTTATTGCTTCCAATAAGGCACCAATGCCCAATGCATCACGTCTCAAGTCAAGTGGCAGTACTAAATTTGTCTGTGACTACACACAGTTTTAAAGATTGATTTCAGCGTTGTGTTGACAGTCTCACTTAAACTGTGATCTCATTTATTTGTGTTTAATGGAGATGGACACACTGGTCATCTATATAAATGAATGCAGCCATATATTTCAATTCATGGAATGTTTTATTCTCCCGGTGACGACGACGACGCAGTGTTTTTAAAGTGTTGTGGTACGGGGTGAGAAGCTAATTGCGATTAAGAGCTTTGGAATTGCTGATTGTTTAGATAATTGATAAATATCAAGCATGGGGACTTTGGAGTTGGGGATGATGACACTGCTAGAATTAACTCCCCTGCTGCACTTCATTCTATAAATTCTCACACTGATAATCACAACAAATGTTTAATAAACTTAATGGCTTTTCTGGCGTAATGTACTCAGAGATACTAAAGAAGTTTAACAAGCTTTTGTACAATTTCTCAGAAATTCTACGCGATAGGTTGACCTAGCAAATTTAAACTGCTCCACTTTGTTAAATTGAAATTATTTGATTTTAGAAATGGTAAAATCCATTTTGACTCTGACAAGACAAGCTGCAAGACAAAATTTGAAGTACACTCCAACCAGAGCAAAATCTGTGCATCGCACAGTGTACGAATTCTCTTTGAAAAAGTTGAATTACAAATCCAAAATATTTATTAGCAAATACCAATTGTCTGCTATAAAATAAACAATTAATTTGCATTGCACATTACACAGCTGACAGAGTGTGGGAAATTCGAGAAATCAGTGGTCCAAGTCCTCCAGACGATTGAACTCTCATAAGCTTTGCGTAAGTTCACGCACTATGCTCACGTCTATCTATGCCCACTTTGCGTGACACGCAAACAAAATATTTGACGCGGCAATTATTTGGCATGACAGTTGCAAATTGCCAAGTCACTGCATTTGTCTACTGTTCATAGGATGCGAGCACATATGACATGACATGGTTCCGTAGTGAGAAGTCAACACAAAGTCAAACAGATTGAGTATTGTTGTTACTAATAAGTCAACTAAGTACACAAATAAAGAGCAACGTGTTTGAACTTGTGAAGGAATGAAAGGAGGATTCTATAATATTTCCTTACATTCAATGTGAGGAGCACGTATCCCCTTACAATTTCCGTACGGTTCATTTATTAGCACCATTGTCCACAGTATTTCCCTCTATAATTCATTCATAAAAATAATTAAATTACAGACAGACTTGACCGTCAGACAAAAGATTCCCGTCAACCACTCGACACGCACGACGGACGCACACCTGATCATAAGTTCAGGACTTCATTAAGTATGCCTACCTCGCACATTACCTTCAATGACCCCTTGCAGTCGCTGCAGTTCACTACATTATATTATAGGTCAATCCTGTGGTGAAACAAGGCATCATCATCAAACACAAGCCATGTGCTCTTCGTATCACTTATTACTTCATAAAAAAATTTGCCAAAACTGCTTATTACGTGAGAAGCATTCACTCATTGGTGAGTCTGATCATGTCCAGCTTGCAGATGAATGAAAATTGCATGCATGAAAGGAGACCGAATTGAAGACCAAAGCGAATGGATTCACTCATACTTTCTGGATATGTTGTACAAGTTGAGTTAATGGTAGTTTTTAAGTTAACTAATTTACTGCCTTTGGCAAGATTACACGACACCTACTCCTTTGCACCCCGCAGTCCATTATTTCCCGTCGGCACCCTCATCTTTCCTCACTGTAATTCAGTGAAGGAGATAATTAGTTGGTGGACAATCAACAATTTTACTCCTGGGTAAATGATGGCTGTAAAGGGGCTAGAAGCGTGCATCCTTAATGTGAAGGTTAAAGTGTGCGGATCCTTATTGCGTGGGGTGCGTGTTTGCAAATAATGGATATTTTTTTTTTGTAAAATCCCGTAAACCAACAAGTTCATTAGTGATGATTTATGACTTGAGATCAATTACTACGTGCTGAAGGATTTTCATTGAATGTTGATGTCGGGAATTATTCAAGTTATTAATTTGATTTCTGTTTAACCTTCACGGGGTGCTAGCGGCGCTCATAATCTAATTCTAAATATGAGTTAAATCCGTGCAATAGTTAATTATCATAAGTTCACCAATTCAGTGCTACTGGCAAAGTTTAAAATTAATGTGTACTACGTGCCTTTGTGGGTATGATGCGTGTTTCGTTTCGTAGTTATATAATGTCCCACACATTTCCGGTCCCTTTGAATCATTGTGAGTGCGCTTACTTGACGTGTGCAGCTCAAACACATGCGGAAATGCTGCCTTATTCATTTAGACGGGATTGTGACAAACAAATACATATAAATGCTTTGCACTCATATATTTTCTAGTTTTACTTATAAAACTGACTTAAAACTGGGGGCAACTCCAACACTCTTTATACATTTTAAAATAGACGAGGGATGTCAGTCATTAATTGTGCTGAATTCAAAGTCTGAAGAAGATCACACTTAAGAAACTCGTTCAATAAATATCCCATCCAGTTTTGCAGTCACGTCGGACACCCAAAGCGTTGAAGAATGATTATACTAGTTTATATCGGCAGCCGGCCATTGTTCTCAATTAGATTGCGGTGGGGTTGTCCATGTTCTTTAGATTTAAACAGGGGACATTAAGGCAATAACTGCAGACTGAATAAAGGCTGGACCGGCAGTTTTACTCACAAGTTTACCCAAAGGCAAGCCTTTTCCTTCACTAACCGGTTTCCTTCAAAACTGGATTGTCATTCTATCTGCATTTCCCTGAACACCACACACACACACTCATTTAAAAAATTTAAGTCCGCGGCTGAGATGTTGTTGCTGGAGAAGGAAGTACCTTTGTCAGATTGATCAAACCACTACATTACATACTATAGACGGGACTGGATAATGAATGGTGTACATTTTGCCAAAAAATTGGACACGGTTAGTGGTGGTTGGAAGATTGAATGAAGGATTGATGCTGAGGGGCGGGCGAGCCCCTTCAGTCTTACGTACTACGTTACGTCCGTCGTTGAAGTCAAACATTTTAACATTTCCGACAAATATTCTTGAGGATACAAAATTCCCACTCATGAAGGATAACATATATTTAAAGCTTCCGAAAAAATTACTAATTCCATCTTTTCTTCATCCCACACACTGGGACATGCTCGCGGAACAACTCTTCAGATTAAGCGCCATGCATCACAGTCAAATGACAAATTGGTTCTGATTTCCAATAGCCCCACCAGTTGTGGCATTGTGGGTAAAGGCACGGGAGTCTCTATTATTGACGTTTTGTTGGGAAGGACTTATATAACCCATGTCCCCTTAATGTTCCACCACTACCATTTCCATTGTTGGCCAAGAAGTATTTTGTACAAATCTGTTTTGTTACTTGACACGTACGCCAAGCATTACAAAAGTTTTATGATATTCCGAACCCACACGGTATGAAGAGGAGGAGGAGAGGGAGTATTCCACATTAAAATATCCACACCAAATAAAAATAAAACTTCGTTCCTCCTCCTCCTCATGTACAGATGTTTTGTTCCGGAGTCTTTTGTCCATCATCAACGTATCAGATAAATGCACACACGCAGATTGTGCGTGCATTGTTGGTCCCGTAGTATTGTGTGCCGGGTGGGTTTCAAAATCCTGCACGCTTCATCCGAGAGCCGGGTATCTCCGGGTCGGTTAGTTCGAGAGTGCGACATGACAAGTCTTTCGGATCCATCTTGACATTAAAAAGGGGCTACCAGCCGATGTCAATTACATTGCCATTAGCAGAATTTTTCCCTGTGAAAGAAATACGCGTTGCACTTTGGTTTCGATGTCCCGTGAGATTGCG
Organism: Orthonychiurus folsomi; assembly: GCA_036851895.1. Taxonomy (NCBI): domain Eukaryota; kingdom Metazoa; phylum Arthropoda; class Collembola; order Poduromorpha; family Onychiuridae; genus Orthonychiurus; species Orthonychiurus folsomi. The sequence goes on from JAAXYW010000243.1 coordinate 31,048, forward strand.
GAACACCCTTACCCTGTCATGTCAAATCCGTCATCAATGATAATTTGGGGTTCCTTCCGTGCTATGACAGATGTTCTCATCACAAATCACTCAAACGGATCTCATTTCTTTTATTGCACCGTCCATTATGAGGAACACGGGTCCGTCCTTCCTCTCCGGTGCGCTGCGGTGGTGGCTCAACTATATTTACCTGCACGCCTCTTCATGTAATTCCATTTTAATTTCAGATTTTATCTGAATCCTTCGAGGGTCTCGTGTTGGTTTGCTGTGGTAAAGGATCCCACAAAGCCATTCCATTAATATCCTCCCCCGCCAAGTTATTAAAATATGTACATTGGAAAATTATTCNAAAGCCATTCCATTATTATCCTCCCCCGCCAAGTTATTAAAATATGTACATTGGAAAATTATTCCATTTGCATTAAAAATATTTTCCCGAGGACAAGAAATAACACAAGCAAGAATTCTTGAATGTTTTTCCTTCTAGTGTAAGAAAAACTTGCATAATTTAACGACATTTACAAGTAGAGCAGTTGTAGTCATCGTATGACGAACGAGAAGGAAGAAAACTGCATAGCAAAGGCTTTTTTTTACAATTCGCTCATTGCGAATATTTAACGCTGGTCGTAAATTCTTTGAGTACTCTTCCGCATCCTTTGACTCATAGATGTCCGCGTCCCTTTTGAGTCCATCCAGATAAACAAGATTTGTATTTCCTCATAATTTTTTGTGTAGTGTACAAGAGGATGATCCGTCAAGATGGGGACGGATAGTTGATGTTCGACAAGTGGAAAGCAAACATGATAGCTGAAGAAGTCCCGTAACATTCATCAAAGTGCATAAGATGGGAGTCCCAAAAAGTCCAACGGAGAAAAATCATTTGATTTTCTGATATGTTGTTTTAATATGAATATGGATGCAGCACATGGTGTCTCCTGTAGGAGTGAAGAGCAGGTTCCCATAAAATTCATTAAATGTACAAATCCATGCACAGACTCGTCTTGAGGGAGTGTCAATGATCCATCCTTTTTATCCTACCTTCACGGACACTAACACTGTTACTGTACGCTTACACATTCTCCCATTGAATTTCTTTGGGATCATAGTCAACCTCAAGATCACATTTTAAATTAACAAGAAGGTACTTAGCCCTAGCCCTACCATTTTGAGCATTCATTCATGTGGGAATACAAAGACATGTTGTAAACCACGGAGTTCAATTTAATGGTAAATAAAACACGCATTTGGTTAATCACCCTCAGGTGAATCCAGTCCAGGAGCGAATGAATGGTATGTATGTATTCATATTCAGACTAGGAAAACTCTTCTGTCTGCAAAATTAAGGAATTAAATTCACTTTTGTTCATTAAATCTTCCGTGCCTCACCCTGTTAAGTTGTTCAATTGCACGTGTCACAGGAGCGTGACAATTCCAAGTGTTCCTTATCTCCTTATCATTTGGTCAGCCTCGCAAATCTTTAAAGTCTAATAGGCAACCACATCTTATTTTACACAGGATTCAGGCGCCATATAATAGAAAGGATGAAGAATGTGGGTGGCATTTGCAATCTTCAAGACAGTAATAGTTCCTTTTTTGTAGATAATTTTGAAACAAACCTTGTCATGTCGTGCTTAATCTCAGTAAATAATTAAGTCACCAAAAATGAAGAGTGGAAAGAAATCGGTGGACAATAATTGGCCTTAGTCTTGCGGGAGGATTCAAAATGCGCTATTTGTATAACAACAAAATACTTCAATGAGCCCCAATGGGCGACCCCTCCTTCAAAAAGACAAGGTGGAATAAGCGCCAAGTCTTCATTGCCGTAGCATTGATTCAATTCGGAGATTTTATGACAACAATTTGCTTTGTTCCGTCCTTTCATAAACAAAGCTGTACAATAATTTTCACGTGTCAGTTGAAAACTCATTGTTGTGAAGGATGGTAGAGGAAAGTTTGGAAACTAAATGGAATGGGTGGAAGCACGCACGAATGGCAGGAAGGAAGGAAACTGAATGCCAAACACAATTACTGTTAAAAAGACGACTACTTTGAATCATTATGCAACCACGTCCACGTCTCCCTGTTATTTTGGACTGACCAAGTTACGGTCTGGGTTCGTTCGACCGAACTTGGAAACTTATGTCTTGGCTACCGAACCCATTCTAGTGACATGTCACAATTCAACCAAATCCGGAAAACCTAGACGCTTTTAAAAAAAGTTTTCCGGGAAAGTTCCCAGGAAACTTCTTTTGCGGAAACAATGACTCATTTCTTGGTGCAGTTTGTCAAGTGTGTCCTTTCAGGAGAATGCATGCTATCGCTATCGGATGTCAGATACTACCATTCCTATTGTCTTTCGTACTCCAATAGCATTTCTTCATCTCTTATTGGCACATTAGAACCTCATTAATTTCAGACTGCAAACTGCGCGTGGTGAAATAAAGGAAATGGTCATTATTGTTTTGAATGTAAGTACTATTTACTATTTAGATGACAAATCTGCACGATTTGTTGTGTCAGTTTGTGTTAAGAGATCCGCTAGATCGCATTGCGTATCAATGCAGTATCAAATATACCAGTTTTGTCATCTCTCCATTTCACTCCTGTCAACTTAATTCAAGTTTAGTAAGAGTCGGCCGGTGTTCCAGCATTGACAAAGAAATTACAATCTCCACTCTCCAAGAAAGATTTAATCCTAGTTTGGTATTTGTGATTGTGAGATTGAGCTGGGCAGGCTAGGCGGGCAGGCGCAAGTTCAGGGCTCAGTTTAACACATGCATTTACTGGACACTTTACTTAACTTGCATGTCAGCAAGCTATTGTGCAAAAATACAAAAAAGGAAATGGTAAATTCTTTCTGCAAAGTGTATTACCTGTGTGGATGTGGAATTTGGTCAGTCGTAGTTAAATACCCAGTTTTGTCAAATGCCATTTACATGTGTACACATTTATTGCATGCATGCATTCTTACAAACAAAAATCAGAATTACGGAAATTATTTGGAATGGGAAATCTGCATGTGTTAGAACTGATTTAAACGGCTTGAAATAAGGAATCAAGGAGTCAGATAATTTTGGCATTAGTCCCAAACTATCCATGCAGTTAATTACACAGCAGGCAAGACAATGTCGGTCGGTCGCCTCTTTGAACATACAAAGCTGGAAGCAGCTTGAGCCTATTAAATTAGTCGGCACTGCATTATGTATGTATGTGAGGAAATTGCAGTCTCAATTGCGCTCAATTTACACCATCATAAAAATAATGCATTTTGACCATTAAAAGTTCTTGTAGTGTGAGTATGTGACCGAGTGTTTGTTCAAATGTTATGTGACATGTTATTTAAGGCCTAGGCAAAAATATATTCAAAGCGGTCCTTGGCTGTTTTACTTTGGCAGTTCAGTTCTGTTTCTACAATCAGGAGTCAACTCATTTAAGTTAACCAACTGATTTAAAAATGGCATTTGTTATATATTGTTATATGTTGGTGGAGGCCTGTGGGCACACAACACAACACGCTATTTATGATGCCATTTGATGCATGATGCCTTATGACTCACGTAAAATGATTTGAAGTAATTGTACTTTTCTATGCTACCATGGTTAACTCTACTTTCAGAAATATATGGAAATGTGAGTCAAAATTTTGAAATTGAAACTGGTTTCCTCATCGGCTGGTGACGACTAAAGAGACGGGCGGTCGGCCACACGGACTCCAAATACGGGATGGGACTGTCATTAAATTATACAATGAACTCTGGCACGTAAACGAAAGTTATACTCATGTGTACGAATTTACATTTACAACCAGACGAAGGAAAAGGTCTTTCACACCTGCGCCTTTGTGTGTTCCTCTTTTTCTTGTCTCCTGTGTAAACTTTCCTTACACCGCTGTACAGCTTTATGGTCACTGACATGACACAAAATCTAGAAGCTAATTAATAGTGAATTTAACGTGTCATGTATCCGTCAAAGCAATTGACGTGTGACACTTTACTGTCCAGTTGTGCAAATTTTTTATGAATAATTTTATGAATGACAAATGGATCCTCCTTGTCAAAATTGTTTGGGGTTACTCGTTAAATATGAGTAAAGAAAGGCAAAACATACCAATTTAAGGAAACAAATCTGCAACTTTATCACAAAACTTCAGAAGAAAACTGCATGCGAGTGCCTGACCATTTAGAAAAGCAATAAGGATTGGAAAAAAAACTCGTCTGTATGCCTCTATTATATTAGCTAGGATTCACGAACAAAGACATCAAGGATTTAAAGACAGCGCCCATAAAATGTTGTGGGAGTTCCCTTCATAAATTTTGTGATAATAAAATGACTGCGGCCAAATAATAAAAGAGGTCACTGGGTCGAGCGGGACTCTGTTGTGCCGTAGAGGAAATCATGGTAATTCCATCTTGACTAATAAATCTTTTACATGGCGCTAATTGCTTAATTCAAGATCGAATTAATGTGAAGAAAGGATTACTATAAGCTGACTCAGACGACGACATACACTAAATGCAAAGGCTGGAATTCTAATAAAAGTCTAATTGAAGATAAAGGCGAAATTATGGTTGGGTGAGTTGAAAAGTTGTTTAATCACCCAGTATTGACTCTCCTTAGTTGAATCGCTTCTCACGAGGATCGATTTGGTGGATTAAGGGAATTGTATTTGTTTTATTACTACGAAAGAAATGATTGACAATAAATCTGAATGATCCAAACAGGTTTAAACGTATTGACTGTCAAACTTATACTCTCCTTCAGGCTGAATCCTAATTATCATGAAGAAATCTTCTTCGGCGTGAACTTGCTAACCGAACCCTTCGTGTCAATCGCATTACTAATCTAACAGAATGCATCCTGACTCATTGTTCATTCCTCCCAACCGTCGTCGGCTGACACACAAACATAACAAAAGTCATAACATTGCAATATTTTTCTTTATAGCCCACATTTCATTCTCCTGTTATTTTACGATAAAAACGGGTGTAAAGGACTTGATTCCAGATGCATTTGAATTAGTTGGATCCGGTTCCATTTACTAACGATTTTGAGTCTGCCAAATACCAAAGTTCTGCAATGCAAAATCCTGGAGGTGCGAGAGACAAAGAAAGAATAGGACATTCAATTGACTGAAGCACAAAAAGCGCATCTTTACTGAAGTACAGCTCGAAGCTTGTGCGACACTCCCTGTTGTCAAAATTCTCTTAAAACCATTAATTTCCGTGTCAGAATTTTAGCGTGAGTAAAGTGAACTCTCTTCGTCCTCCCAGCACATTCCCCTGAATGAATGGACACGTGGCGACAAGAAAGGGCGCGGCGAAAGCACTTTGCAGAATATAATGTACAAAGACTGCATTATTTGGAACTGGGACAAATACTACTACACATACACCATATGCACTTCGAGTGTATCTTTGATTTTACTATTTTTTTCTGATTAATTTTATAAATATTTCTTTTTCGGAACTTCACAAACAATAAATAATTCCCCCACAAAAGTTATAACTGAAACAGCGGTCTTTGACTTTTTCTACCAAGAGACAAAAAACCAACATAAGATATTTCCGCTTGAGGAAATTTAACTGACATAATCCAATGGTTGTATCATAAATTGTATCTTCTCGTAACGCAAGTATTGCATTTGTCTAATAGGATGTCCACGACAATGTCTGGAAAAGTCCAGACGCTGCGCTGTGTCCTCATAGCCTAGGAAAGTTTTGGGCATCGGAAAAGAACTAGCGCATGGTGGGGGTTAAGAAAGTGATGAGACGAGGAAGAAATAAATCATAAACAATAAAAATCTTCATTCCCGGTCCTCCTTCGTACTTCCCTTTTGTTCTGCCCATTTATTCCAATTGTCTCGTAAGATTCTTTTCCTTGCCCACTACAACTCTGTGGCTGGTCAACCTACGATGGACTCACAAGCATAGCGACTATACATAGCATAGCACGGGACAAGCTGACGGGTCCAAATGCCAAGAAAAGAATTTATTCAAGACACAACGTCGCGTCGCCGACAGAGGATTCATTTACGTACTTCTGTCCAACCCCGTCCCGTCCGTCAATTGTCATCATTTCCAGCGAAAGAATGAACAATTTAACACTTGAAGATCTCCCCGTCCCGGATCTCTAATAGTGTGCCTTCAGTCATCGGTCCATTGGACCCCTTCGTCCGTCGTCATGCAGTGACTGTATCCAACTCATACTCATCTCCGGAGTTTTTATACATCCATACATTACACCTTTCAATTCAGGCCATCCCTTATTACAAAGCAAGAAAGGATCACGTCTACTAATATGGGTGCCGTTGCCTTTAGATTACACTCATGTGTGTATCTTTACAAAACTGAGGATACACACTTAATAATTATTATAACATATTTCCATTACAGAACACGCATATTTGCTCTCTACTCTATTTTGAGACAAAATAAATAAGAAGCAAATAATATTTTGCATCAATTTTTCATTTTTAAATGGCGTGACTCATCCTCTGATATTTCCGTGCTCTGCTTGGCTAATAAAATATATCTGATTATTAACTGTAGTGGTCGGGATTTAAGTATGAAGATTACACAATAAACGTAGTGAGTAGACCAGTAAACGGGAGCAAGCGAAGGCTACAAATAACGAATTACGATAGAATCGTATACAATTCAGAAAAATGCAGCCATGTGCTGCATGTGTAGAAAGAAACTGGGATTCAAACAACCCATCCTGTGTGTTGTCTGATTTTATCGAGAAATTGCTGTAATGACATGAAGGTCATGCCTACCAGTGGCTATTCATTTCCACTCAGGCGTTGCACCCATTCACCAGCATACAATAATGTCTCTGCTCTCATTCTGCTCGAGCCCAATGCACAACTTTTGAATTTTATTGTAGAGAGCTACAAAAACGGCCAATAAATTACACCCTCAGCCTCAGACTGGACTAGATATGAGTGGGAGTGTTAACTTAATTTCAGATCTGATTTATTACATTAGTCTAATTTGTCGTTCTTATATGAAACAGGAGAGATGGAAAGTTCTTTGGAGAGTCGAGTGACTCACGCCTCAATCTTCCTTGTTGATGCCGTTGGCGCAATTTCTGTAGCTTAGATATATAACGTAAATGTAAAAATAACCTTCTCTGGAAAATTTTAGTCCAGTCATATTTGATTCCGTTGAATTCTTTATTTGGAAAATAAAAAATAGCAATAAGTGAGTACGATTGAAGAAGACAAACCATTAGTTTACATGGTCTGATGATGAAAGTGTAAGCTTGAGTGATGGGGGTAAGAAGGCAAAGGAAGATAACCACTGGACTAGCATCCGAGTTGGATTTGAACGCGAGGAATCCATTAAGGGGTTTGAAAATGCCAATCACACCTGCTAATCCGGAATAACGACGAAACGTTGAGAAAATAATTTCCGAACCAAAAGAACAACCGTGTGTAAAAACACAAAATTGTTTCTCAACCTCGGCCTTAAGTGTGCTACACACACCCCCAGCCAACCATCATCCACAACCCCAGACCCCAGATTTGTTTAGAAAAAGATTATTTAAGCGTGGATGCGGGGACAGGAGGGAAAACGTGTGCTCGGTCCCGGCTATGGTTTAGAGATGTTCTGTTTCCCAATGTCAATCCCTTTGATCTATGAGAGCACCCGTTTCTTGCAGACTTTATGAATCCCAAGTCCAGAGATTCACTTACTTAACCCATCCATCCAAGTTAACATCCAAACCAGTGTCAATGAGGATAACGACCACCCAAATAGCTCCTTCGATTCCTCGTCAACTTCTTTGGCTCCGTAAAATGACGGAGAAATAATAAATAAAATCCCGTTTTCATTCGAATTTCAACGCATCCTCTTCCTCAACTCCACTTTTACACTCCCCTTGCAACCAAATTACGGAAATATCAATGAAGAAGAATTCAGCAAAAAATTATGCTGCGAATGTAATGTTTAAATGTCAAAGTCGTGCCGCCACGACGCGCAGTTACTTGCTAACCACACAAGCCAAACTGTGAAATTATCTTAGTCATCTAATTGCTCACTCCTTTGGCAAACTATAAATTCAAAGGCTACCCGAATTTGGGGAGATATTTTCGCAAGGCATGCATTCTGATTGTCAAATTATTTTTTTTTTCTGGATACGTGAGAATTAAATTCCATGATGACACATATCAACTAGCTGACCTCGGAGAGACATGTCAGCGTGAATATAAAAATGTTTGTCATTAGTCATTGTAGTCTACAAATAAATTACCATTGAAGGAAATTCTGAAGAAAACTATTTAAATGGCGCCAGGAGACTCGAGGGTGTCGAGTCAACAATGGGATTGGATTCGCCAAATTAATTAAAATTGCAAAAAGAAACAATTATTATTATTGACGCCATTTTAAAAGTCAGTGACTTGGCAAGGCTAATGATTATTTTGCAAGGATTCCTCAGTAAATTGAAATGAGTCAATTGTGGTATTTGTAATTGAATGCTAGGGTAAATGTAGATGCTGAAGAGATCCATGGGCGTCATTCCTCCGCTTGCGGCATCCGAAGGTACAAAAACCAAAGGGAAGACACGAAAACGAGTTTGTCAGTTTGATGCATTCTCGTGACTCCAGATTCGATCCCTGTGTGTGCCCGGGACTGACTGAGTGACGGGGGGAAATTCAACGGATGGCTCCGTGTTAAAAAATCATGTTAATTAGTCATTTAAATTGACTCTCTTCTATTCATTGATTGCTTTTCAACCGGAGGGAGAAAAAATGTGTACAGGAAAAGTGCCGAACCATTAATCTCTTCTCGGCGGCCAAATCCCAATACCTTGGATAGATGCATGAATGATAGAACACCATTTCCCTGTATGCAGACGCAGAGGGGTAAGAATTCGGGTTAAGATGACGACTGCTTTGCGTTTATGTATCTATTTCCAGGGTAAAGGTGCACCAAGGCAGTCAGGATAGAGATGAGGATCTTTCAATCAAATGTATGTAAAAAATAATTTTTTTATGAAACCGAAACTCGTCCATTGGCTTGCGTTTGCTCATTCAAGATTTGGACAGGCGTGAGAAAAGGGAATTTTGATTGACTAACTACCTTCATGAGATGCCTACGCATAACACTTTTATAAATTTCATTTAATACCGGACTAGATCTAATAGATCAATGATTTTATGTATTGCTCACTGGTCCCTAACCACAATGTATTGTCAACTAAAACAAATTTTACTCGGACTTCAAGTTAACCATTTTGTAAGGATAACCATAGCCATGTCTTAAAGTAAAGGGGTGTGGATCATAACTCCTTGTTCTCAAGTGTTGGGCGTTGACTACGATGGCCCATAAAACAAATTTTACCCGGACTTCAAGTTAACCATTTTGTAAGGATAACCATAGCCATGTCTTAAAGTAAAGGGGTGTGGATCATAACTCCTTGTTCTCAAGTGTTGGGCGTTGACTACGATGGCCCATAACACGGTGTTGGCAACTTCGCAAATAGCGAAGTCTTCATTTCATTTGTCACTCTGACACATTGAACATTATTTGGGAGAAGAAATTAAATTAACCTTTCCACTTGGCAAAAGAAACCAATTTGAAATCTTCGAGAACGAATAAATCATTGGCCTGATTCCCGGACACTAGCTAAAATATATTTCTAAATTATGACCCGATTCTGCACTCATTTCCAGCAAACAAACGTGCCAGCTAAAAATAGAAATGTAATTTTTGAGTATATATTAAACGGGAATACGGTTATAGAGGCTGTTCCGGAAAGGCGTTGATCTTCAACTTTTGTTGAATAGATAAGAGTCCGTGTTTGATAGCTTAGGGACGAACTGTAAAGTCTAATCTTTTAAATCATACTATTGCCTTTGTTGAAGTGTAAAAAAAAGAAGATGTTGATTCCAGGCATATGCCAATCACGTTCATCGACAAGGAATATGACGTGAGTGAAGGTGAAATGCTTATTTGTTCCTTCGTGCAGAGAAGATGAGGAATTCCTACTGGGATTAATGGTTGGGTGCTTTCGTATCATGCACGCAGGCAAAAGGATTATGTCATGACCTCATTATGTCTATTATATTTCAATGTTTAAAGGTGTAAATTTCTCCTCAGGATATGAAGAAAAATTGGGATTCACATTACGAGCATTGAATTGGGACTCATATTTAAAAATCTTAACATTGCAATTCTAGTGTCACACTAACTTGTGTTGAACTTAAGTATATGACTCACCCAGGGTGACGGAGACTTGTCGCCCAAAAGATCCGTATCATTTTCATCTTCATAGGAGTCCTCATCATCTTCTTCTAAATCGTCTTCCAGATCTGACGTCAGTTCTTGCGGGTATCGTGCTCGGTGTGTCAAATCTCCACTATTGGACGTCAGTAACTCTTCAGACTGTGATAACCAACATAAACAGACCAGTCAATTTAGTTACATATATTAGTATACTATAGTTGCAGCTAGTTACAAAATTTACATTTAACACATTTTACAAGCTGAAACTATTATTTATAAACATTGATTTATATATATTTTAACCTCCCAACTAATGCTTAATTTTTTTAATTTCTTTAGTTTGTAGAAGCCAAAGTTGAAGTCATAGTTTCGTCTTTAGCAGAAAAGTAAACGCTCTTCGTCAGAAGCCCTTATTTCACGTTGTTAAGTTCTGGAACAAAATTATGCACACAAAATAAGTGGTCCAGTGCCTGTGCTTGTGATCTGCCTTGTCACGTGCAACTTACCAGAAGGTGCACAAGTATTTATGATTCCGTACTTCGTAATTCTACTTAACTTAACCCAGACACAGAAAAAAAACACTGGTCTTCCGTTTAGAAGTGAACTGACCTAAATATTATTAGGGTACAAATAGAAACTCATACATCCGACATTCTAGCAAACTAAATAGCCGTACCTCGTAGTTCTTAAGCTTTCAATTTGTATGAGGAATGCGTTTGTACATTATAATTCTTACAGGAGCGAGAATGCTTGTACAGATTCTAGGGCTAGCCGGGCGTCATCCTAATGTTTGGATCTATTAAAATCATGCACGTTTGAAAGATTGGCATGATGTAACACGTGCACAAAAGCCAAGTTAATGAGCATTGTTGGCCATGTGCCTATCCTTTTCAAAGCACACGGCAAATGACAAGAGAATATTCGCTCGCATCAATTAAGTTCTAACATCTGTATGTGTGCTGGCTCCATTTGTCGCCTTACACAATGGGTAAAGAAGAAATCAAAAGTGGCGTCTCTGAGATTGTGAGTCCCAAGGTTGGAAAATTGGACATGATAATTAATAAAGTGCAATAATAGTTATTGATATTAATAAGAATTCCAATATCAAATTGTTTTGCAGTGTAATTTGGATATGTTCTCGATGAACAAACTTGTAAAGTTTGGAGCAGCAAATGCCACGAGGTCAATTTCCTGTTTTATTACCAGATGATGGTTACTACATTAAGTTTCACATGGGTTTCCTACATGTGTAGCTCTAATTTGATTCGCATAAAAAGCACTGGACTGTATATTTTATTGTTGTCCCCCACATTGATCATTACGTGTCACTTGCGGCTCAATTACCTGACTTGCCCTTCCAGCACAATTGTTATGTTTTGCTTGGATGCATGTCAGTCATGCAAATTTGGAGTCCCGTAGTCCCACCACACCTTCCCTTGTAAAATCATGACCAAATGTGGAAGAATTGTCAATTCCCCTATGTTGTTCTACAACAATGACCCCTATATGTTCAAGTCCGCCAGGCAATTAACGCTTTTGACTAACAAAATGCGTTGGTGGAGAACACACTTTGATCACATTTCCAATGTTTCCCTTTGTTCACATTCATTACTTACTCTCCAACGATCAAAAACAATGCTAGGCCATCTCTTTGCATAAAAACAATGTTTCTGGAAACCATATAGCTAACGTATAAACTCAACGACTAACGTGACCTCAGAAACAGTTACTGCAGTCGAATTTCGTCTGTTCCGCAAAAGATAAAGGATGAATCTGTGAGCTGGTGGTCAGTAGTAATCTGAGTCGAACCGGTCTCCTATCTTCTTCTAAAGGTATTTTACATTTAATACCCCTACCAATGACCCCTGATTGTCGCATGAGAAACTCTTTGACTATGCCACACAGATTAACCGACAAGAGCATTCACTTGTTATGACAATTTTTTTTGTCGGATTTATAACTTTACAAATTCCAAGTGAGCTTGCAGGTTGTACACAAGTTAGCGCATTGTTTAAATTTTTATCAGGATGGCAAGCAAACTGTGGAAGGTGCGCAGTGCAGTGGAAGTAAAATAACTCTATCATATACCAGGCGTAAGACTGCCCTTTAAGCAAGATCTCATGTCAGAAACACTTGGGTTTGGTATGGAAAGTGTGACAACTCAATGCTGTGCTAGTCATCACTTAAATTTAAATTAATTTGTAGGGAGTCAGTATTTACAAGGCTTGTTTGCACGGATGTGATATTGGATGAGGACAGAACTGCCCCTCTAGCCACGCATATTGACAAAAATATTTTATGACAATTAGAAACCATCTAAATGTAAAAACCTACGAACGTTCCTACTACTGATGGGGTATAACAACATTTGAAATAAACAAAACTATGCAAATATTTGTTAACATTTTCCGAAGCGTACTCAATGTAAATAGTATTAGAAAATACTCCTGCTAAGGTAATTCGTTTAGTCGCATCCATGATTTCTGCTAATTAGCCCAGATTGCTTAATTGTAATTAGCATTTAGTTAGTTCTAGTCATAAAAACGTATGGGTAAAATAAAAGCGTCCTCAGATTGGAAAGCCATGAATTCAACCTGATATTTAACAAATATAAGTAAAAGTGACCTTAGTTTCTCAAAGAAAAATTTAAATTTCATTCACGAATATTAAGCGATTACTCTTAGAAGGTAATAAAATAGAACCGTCCGAAATAATTTTGTAATTACTTCGAATCGGAGAGCAAATTTATATGAAGGGTCAGAATTATGAGCACTTAAAGAAAGGAATTGGAGTTGCGAACCTTTGGGAGGACTGTAGATGAGATGCCGTCAAGACGATTGAAAACGCGTTCAAGACTCTTGAAACGATGAAGTGGCTGGGATTCGACTCGTTTGGGATGGAAGGATTGTGAAGACGTGTTGAGCTCGAATGAACTCACAGGGCTTGCACTAAGTAGAACATGTAGGAGGAGGACACTTGTCCAAATAATCATTTTTCTCACCAGCAAACTCATTCTGTTCACAATTCGCAATGATTTAGCAGCAGACTTCGAGCTGATATGTGGAATTGAAGAAGTTTTCTTGAATTTACTCTGGAACGATTATTTAGAAAAGTGTGCATTTCTTGAAGAGTTCTAAATGCTTCTCACTACACTGAGCCTGAATGAACTTATTCTGGCACATTGGCGTCCTTTTGCCCAACTTCGTTATATCCGACTTTTCCTCCTCTTTTCAAAATGACTAATGTCGTCTGAGTCAAAATTGTCTGGATTGGAAGAGTCGAGTTAGAACAAATCTCAAGTTTTGTATTCTTAGGATTCGACGCGTCGGCGACAGATATCCTGAAGGCAGCGGCGCGAGAAAGAAGTCGCCTTTGCTTTTGTCTTCAATCTGGAATAATAAAAAATAAAATCAGTCATAAGACCAAATCCGCACAATCCGGTTCAAAATAGATTTGGACTTTAGCAAGCATGACTTCTCAAATTAGCTGGCGTCAGAGGAAAGCAAGTCTCTAACGTCCGTGAATAATTAAATTGGGCTCCAACTCACAAATAAAATTATTTTCCCGCCAAAAATTTGTAAGATATTGACGTTGGTTTAGCCTCAAACCCAGCGGTAAATTTATTTGCAGGAAGAGGACGAAATGTTTATTTGGTTTTGGTTGGAGGCGTGATCCGGTGTAATGCAGTAAGAGTATTGCGCTGTAGCTAAACGGAAGAACCTTCATCACCGATCATCCAAGCAGAACAAGTGCAAGTCGCATCCGAATCTTCGTCTCCTTGCTTTAACATTGAAAAAAATAAGTACACTAGTCGAGCCGTGCCTTACTGTACCTCAGTCGAAACGTTTTTACTCTTACTTTTTTCTACATGTTTTCCACTACTTTCGCTGCATGCACATTTTCCGTTTTGTCATGTTTACGGAAAGATTCATCAGTTAGTTTGACTTCAGCTCTACTCAATCCATTAATAATCCATCCCAATGGTATGTACACCTCAACAAAACTGTTGGACAAAGTTTTGTTTGCAACAGAGTCACTTGATATACATACACATATGTAATAAGCAATTTACAAAGGATCTGACGTTAATCTTACATTCAAATAAATCAAAATCTCTGTACCAGGCCATGGAAATTTAATGGTAAGTTGAAAAGTTCTCAAAAGTTATTAATAATTATTTAATTGTAATGTAAATCTTCCATTCGGAGATTCCGGTCGGCCGGGTCGGCTATAATGTAGCTTTGTAAATACAAAAACGCAAAGGGAGAGCGAGGCGGCTAGTTCCCATTCCCAATCCCATTATCCGTATAATTTAGTTGAGCACACGCACAAATCGGCAGTAACGTTAGCCGGCTCCATCATTGCATAAACTACATGTAAAATGTGCATTTATATGGGCTTGCAAAAATAATTATGTCAGGCGCCAACACCACGCTACAATAGTGGCATTTATTTATGAGGCTCACATTGTAATGCACAACTCTATATAGCTCCTACTTTCAAATGATGGGGCCAAAATCATATCACTAACAACAATATAAATCTTAAAAAATGAAAGAAAATTGAAAGACAGGAAAGTTCCAAGTGTTGTTATTTTACACAGTCACTAAAATAAAACCAAAGATAAAAGTTGGTAACACTCCGCCAGCTATTTAAGTTGTCCAGACTATCTGAATGATAGGATGTATTTCTCTAAGGTTTATGTCGAGCACACTATTTTTTGCAAGAATGTGTGTACTTGAGTTTAATTTATACCCAATAATAGCCGCATTTTATATGGTAAAAAGTTGTGGATTTGTACTTACTTTTACTTGTGTGTTAGATGACAATACAACTGGGGATGACTTTGTGGAGATGTTCTGGCAAAGTTCCACTAAGTTGAAGAAGTGAAGTTTGTTTGGCTGAGAGGAAGGAGGAAATGTGACAATAATTTCTGGGCCGAAGTGATTGTTAAGCACAGACTGAGTCCAGAGGCCAGTCAGAATACACTCGGAACTCTGTTTTGGAGAATTACTTTGTTCAGAGTCATAGGATGGAGGAGTTAATTGAATCTTGTATCGGGTCCACCAATCCCAATGCACAGAAACTGTATCTGTCACCCGCACGACAAATGAATTTTATTGCAAAAGGAAAAAATCCCACTTAACCCAATGGCGCCATAAATTACATATCACAACGAAGGAACAACGCTTCCCGTGACAAGTCAACTTTTTTGTTCTTTTTATGAATTATGCCATACACCAAACACATTTATGGGTTCGTCCGTTCCTTTATTTGTCCTTGTCTTTTTTTCTTTAATCTTCACCCAATTTTTTCAGATACAAAATACGTAGTAGTGTCTGATTTTACTTTTTTTGTAGTGTACGATATAATGTACTTCAAAAATTAATCAATCTCGGTCTTATTGTTCGATTGAAAGGAAAATGTTTTGATTGAGTGAAATGAGTGATCACTGAACTCCACTGGAGTGAATGTTTGGTATTCAGAGTGAGTGCACTTCCGTCCTTCCCTTCTCTTTGGCAGTCAAAGAGTGAATGGGTCCGAGAGTGCAGAAAACCCACGTATTATCCGTACTCCCATCCCATCTTCCATCCACTCAATTTTCCTGTCTTCTTCGGCACCCATGCCCCTTTGTGTATCTCATTCTGAATGCCGGCAAAACACATGCATGGGACGTCACTCATGTTTTAATCCAACTACCTGATTTGCCTGTATCCTATTTTATTGTATCGTACTATCTGCATGCAGTTAATTGAAGGACTTGATTGGCTTTATATATCTTATTTTGATTGAATAGTAGATATTATACGGAAATTGATGCTATCCATGTTTCAGACCATCTCAGATTTGTTTGTTTGTTCGAATAGAAATAACGTCACCTCGCCTCGCAGAAAAATTACAGCAATCGGTAAAATGGTTGTGCCCGAAAGGGTAAATCATCAAAAACAAATCAAAATCTTAACTTACCGCTTACAGTTTTATAGGGAATTCATATTTAAATATGAACGCTTTGTTGTTCAAGTCTATCAATTGGATTATAGAATGCAAGTTAAAAGGGCCTACTAATAACAACGCGATGACCACTAAGAATTCCACATTATTTAATGCAAAGTTGGAATCTACCAAGCCACGGCGTGTATGGCATAATCTGGACTTGTAGTATCAATATTGTCTGAAAATAAATATATTAAAGTAAATTGACTCAAATTTTGCTGACATGGATCCTTGCGCATTCGAACCATGTCATGAAGTTAAGGGCAAATCTTCTAAAGTGCAAATCTTACATATGAGCGCACAAAAACTTTGCCCTCCAAGGACAAAACAAAAATGCATCGGACCACAGTTTCGCACTTTATAAAATAAATGTAAGTAGATTGTGTATACAACATGGTAAAGTGCGTCGTCTCTAAGTTTAGTTCGGCGTTTGTAAGTAATGCGATGCAAGTCAAAATCAAAGTTGAACAAACGCAACAACAATAAATATATTATACACAAAACTGGAGGGAACGGATCTCTGTGCATTTCCTTACTTTGGTTAATTTCAATTTTGTAATGGCCAGCCCATTAAGTGCAACAATGAACCGCAGACTATTATTTTAAGGTAAAACATTAAAAATTTTGACTTACAAATCCAGGCGCTTTCATCCTATATCCTGTATATGGTGAGTTGTTTAGTGCTTTTCAAACATTCAACAACAAAAAAAAAGATAAAAATTTGTCCTCATTGTAGGCTAGAACACGATTCATCATTAGCTATTAACCTATTGCTATTCAATTTTTTTTAGTCTTGTTCTTCGTTTTGTCAATTTAATTTTGTTTTAGGTTTTTGAGTCCAGCCCGGATATCCGAGTAAGTGATTGCTCTATTTAATCGCTTGTTAAATTATTAAACCGCACTTTATTTTGCATGGAAAGATGTGAGTTTATAATTCAACAGCTCTGGCGTTGAATCATCTAACCCACTGCCACAGATATTCGCTGCTGATTTTATGCCCATTTCTCTAGTTTACCGAATGTATAAATAAGGATGCGTATTCTAGCGAATGATCTTTAGTTCCACAGATCGACAAAATGCGAAATATTAGTTTGTCATATGCGTTACTTGTAAATGAAACGCATGGAACATAACATCAGGAGACTTCTTCCTTTATCGTTGCGTTGTTGCTTTCTCGCCCTGCCTGACATCTCTGAGTTGCATTGCCATACATGGAACCGTATAAAAAAGCTGCCGGATTGAAATTATGTACTTGACTGACAAAATTATCCGAATATATTAAAGTAGATATTA
>JAAXYW010000244.1:0-48405 GCA_036851895.1 Orthonychiurus folsomi
TCACGCAATAATGTATTTTAAATCACTTAATGCTGTGATCAAACATAAAGGATTGCATCATAACTATTCAATACCATTTTAATATTTTAAAGTAATGGTCAAACGATGCCGAAGGCCAATAGCGCAAAGGCTTCAATTTTGGTGAAGTGCGTGTGATGGCGCCAACTAATTGTGCTTAACGCGTAAGTTATTTGACAGTTGGTAGTCATTCCGCTTAAATCGGAACCAACCGAAGACAAGTTGGGCACAATAGAAGCATCATTCGATTACTTTACATGGAAGTAGAAACCCAAGGACAATGGGATGGGATATTAAGGCTCGGCAATTTTGTCTGCAGTCCTTCCAAAATGCATCAACATATGCATCCCAAATTTATATAAATATAAACTGTTGAACTCCATTCATCCTTACCTTTGACCCAAGTTTAGACTAGGAGGAGGAGTGCGGGGCGGAAGGCCCCGGCGTGTGCTAGTTGTAAATTAATGTGTGTCTCTGTCTCTATTGTTATCTAAACCGTAACGCTGAAGGCATTGGATTTGGATTAATTTCAATAAGTTATCCTTTGCTTTTGTCAAATTAGAAATGCATATTTTCTAGTCCATGCTGCAATGTTAGGAAAACAGTCTGGAATAAGTGTCTGAGAACGAAATGGGCAATGCATTCTGCTTTAAGCGGATGATGTAATGGCAATGGCATGCGATGTAGACTGTACTCTGATCTGGTCTGGAATCAACCAAAAGTGTGTCCACATTGCGATTGCGAGCCACCTGACAAGTTTAATCCTTTAATCTTGCAACTAAACTACTTGGACAAATTATCCCCATAATTATGGTGTTATACCTCACGTCGAGACTACATGAACGCATATCAACTAACTTGTTCATTGTCATTACCAGCGGGTGAATTCTTTCTGCCACAACGAAGAGCATATAATATTTGCTCACAATTTACTTTTGAGAAATGAAGTCAATTTGGTCAACCATGTGATTCCTTCTCACTCCTGTTAAACCTGAAGTTTGTCATCTTACGCATTTACAACTAACCAAATTTTTTGGGGGAAAACAAAACAAGCTGTTCCTTTCAAATAATACAAAACTTTTCTCGGCTTTTACTGTAGGGAGTGGAAAAACTTTCGTTTCCCTGCATTCGTTTCTTATAAGAATGGTGACTGAATTTTTGCACGTATTAACTTAGTTCTCTTAGGACATAAAATGAGAATGCACAAGAAATTAAAAGTAAAATAGTATTTTAATTCGTTTAATGAAGTGCACAATTAATTAGCACAACATATGCTTGTTAAATTTTGTGGTAATATTCCAAATTGATTTGATATTTAGCAACATTAACAGCAGCAACATCTCTTCTTGTTCGTGATGACGCGATCCGCGTACTGTTTCAGAGCAAATGACATGAACACTTCTTCCAACGTCGTTTCATTCACGTGGTAGTCCTCCATGACATCGGCGTAACGAGCTTTAATGTCTTCCATTGCCTGAAATGTAGCACTCCATGGAATCTCTGTGTCATCTACATGGTAATTGACCACATTCTGTAATAATTAAAAATTAGAAACACCCTTTAGTCACGCACGATTACCAAATTTGAATTTATCTTTACCAAATACTGCTCTGTTAGTTTGGATTGCGGAAACTTTTGTAAAATTTCTCCATTTAAAGTTTCAAGCTGTGGTGAATCCAGTGATAGAGACGGCTTAAATTTAACAAATATGCTGAACCCCATTGTGAATTTTCTCTTCAAGTGCTGGACTTCACCAAAACATTGGAGTTGCCCATTCACCATTATTCCAAGTCGAGAACAAAGGGCCTCGCATTCATCCATACTGTGAAGAAATAGTTAACAAAATGTTATACACAGAACCGCAGTGCTTCTAGCTGCGTTTGGTTTAACACACCATGTGTAATAATTCACACTAGCGCAGCCTTTGCCGAAGGTACTTAAATTTGTATCGAATGTTTTGCGCTTTTGGTCCTTGCGGGGCAGAAACGGGCCGGAACTAAATTAAAATAAGAAATAAAATGCACGCTGGTATAGCAAATGGTACTTCCTCGGGACAGTAATTTGCGTAAGGTACACCAGCGTATTTTATTTTTAAAATCAATTGTATAATAATTTGACTTGACACCAACCCGTTAAAATAGCCACCGCGCGGTTAAAGCAATTAAAAAGTGTCAGACGGAATGGCGGAGCCAGATTATTTGCGTCATTACGGTGTGGGGTATGGGATTTTCTGGTTGCGGTTATTATCAAGCAATCACATACATTACCTGTGTGAAGTTAAAACGACAGCTTGACCTGCACGTGTTACTTCGGAGACAACTTCCCAAAAACTTCGTCGCGAGACTGGGTCAACCCCTGATGTCGGTTCGTCCAAGAGAATAATTGGTGGATCTCCAATCAATGCCATTCCAGCACTGAGTCGCCGTTTCATTCCTCCGCTGTAATTCATGCATCTCACATTTCCACTTTTTGTCAAGCCTGAATGAACCCAGAAAAAACAAGGAACAAACGCATTGCGATGTATTTCAATATCTGAATTTTGTAGTGTCATACCCATTTTGTCAAGCCATTTTTTGGCTTCCGCTGTTGGATTTTTGACACCTCTCAAGCGTGCAAATAATACCAGCATTTCGCTTCCAGTAAGATTTCCCATAATTCCATCAAATTGAGGACAGTATCCAATATTTCTAAGGTAATCGTTCCGTTTCATCTTAAGGGAAGCTGATCCCCCGTATGCATTGCCACTTGAAACTATAATATCTCCAGTCAACATTCCAAATGTTGTAGTTTTCCCAGCCCCATTAACTCCGAGAAGTCCGAAACATTCTGTTGGATGAACTCCAAAGCTCACATTTGAAACGGCAGCAAAGGCTCCAAAACTTTTACATAAACCATCCACCACGAAACCAGCTTCTTTGACGTCCCCTAAATATTAAATTTGAGTTTACATCACACCAGGCTTAAGTAATTAATAAATTGACGGTTGTGGTATTTACCGGTAGCCAGGATATTCCGAATGCGGACAATTTCATCTAGCACATCTTGATCCGTCGGCTGCAGAAACATTGACATTTCTTGTTTTCTGAAATGTGCCTTTATTCTTTTAAACACTCTGTATTCTATCAGGAGGAGTAGTAGTAGATACAAGAATCCAACCAGAAAAAGATAAAAGAGGTCTTGGCCAAGCCCAGGGAAAGGCCTTTCTTCTAGAGGCTGCAGTTCTTTAGATGTTTGAGTTGTCCTGGAATTTTGGATATTTTGAAAACCGCTTCCATCTTGGTCATGTTCTTGAAAGTATTCCCATTCAAGGTATGATTTCGCTTTAAAACATGTTACTCCATCCATACTCCCACACTCATCTGCGCAATAAGGTTAAATTTGTCAATTTTGTTAAACGATTATACAGCAAGCAAACCCTCGTTATTTCGTGACCTCCATCCAATAATCTTATAAGCAAATCGTTAATATCGAAAAAGATGTAGAATGAGATCATCAAATCAAGGCTCTTTTTTGGGTAGAATGAAGTGAAGTGGTATAATATGGTAACAAAAAACAAGGGCGAGTTTTTGAAATTTTATCTACACTTCTTTCAAAGCGCCCGGGAGGAACATCTGTTTACTGTTTATCACCGCGATTGCATAGAAGATCACTAATAATAAGGGTACGACTCCATAAACTTGCCAACTTACCGCAACACGACAGTATACCCAATAATCCTTCAAAATCCATCGCGTTATGCGTAGCGCTACAAATATCTTCCAGAATTCTTTTTGACATCGTACTACATTTACTATTATATGTGGCAAGTTTGTTGAGGCGTTCAAAACATATAGTTACGCCATAGGTGGGGAAAAATCGTCCCACTGCACGAAACATAAGAGTCGGTGTATGAGTCGGAACTAGAATTGAGATAACCCCCAAGAACATTCCTGGAAATAAATATTTAAATTAAATAAGAAATTTTGAACAACCTTCATATGGATTATTTTGTAGATCAGAAAGCAGCCAAATTCTCACTCACAAATTTTAATTCCTTTGATGATCTTAACCTTAATAGACTAATTGGCATTGAAATCCAGAATAGGAGAGACTCCGTATTAGTATTACCTGCAAATATATGTACACAGGTAGCCGTAGCAAAGCCGGCGGATGAACTATTGAAGAAATTACTCCAGACGTATGCAAACAGACAAGCAGACCAACCAAATGCTAACACTGTCCCAACAATCGTAACTGAAAATTAGAATAGAACAATTATTTTACCTGGCAATTTGGGGGCAAAATTAAAAGAAAATTACAAGCTCCATTGTGCGCAGTATACATGGAATTGTACTCAAGAAGGAAAAACGCAGCCAAAATGAGCAGACTCAGAACAAAAGTGATCACCATGTCCCACAACAAAGACGTACCCCAAAACACAATAGGACTCACGCCTGTCATCAATTGTAATTGTTTGCACTGAAAGGAAACAAAATTAGTTTATCATTGCAAACTGGGAACCACCGAAAACTGAATTTAATATCGCTTGCCTTGCAATTAGTTTCTTCAATAGGAAAAACCACAAAACTTGCAGAAAAAATGCTAAAACTCAGACCCAAAAACACTACTATAATTATTTTTTCTTCCTCTTTGATCGGGTTCGAATCACTGCTGGCTAATTCTATAGATTTTAATTCATCAATCAACGGATGATTGGTTGCTTCAATGGAGAAATCTTTCTTTCCAGGAGCTGATCGTAATATGGCATTGGACAATAAATTAATTGATATAGGATTTGCGTGTGTTATAACTGTTGAGAACAGTGCGGTGGCTTCGATGTCCCTTTCTCCGTTTTGATGGTCGCCTTGTCTAACATGTTTGAATTTCGCTGCGGCAATGTAATTTTGCCTGTACTCGGCCAAGCTATTTTTTCCAACTTTCATAAGGCTCTCCACTACATCTCCAGATACTCTAGTGGCTGATGCATAGGACTCATATGCTTGGCCATATATCTGAGTTGCAAAAATAATAATGTATTAAGTGGTAGTACGTTTGACGTTGACACCTCAAGTAAATAGATGAATAAAAGCGTACTAATCCGGCTCCTTCGGAGGAGAATAGAGTGACGGCGTTCGGGTAGTCATCCAATCCAAGTTTGAATGATTTTGACTCTGAACCTGACCTCCCGTTAATAGCATTGATCAAGAAGATCATACCGATGATGAGGAGGATTGGAATTACAAACTAAATAAAGAACTAAAAGCATAAACAAGCAATTAGTCATCGACCTTTAAGTTTTAATCGTCTTACCTCACATATCAAAAGTGACCATTTCCTTAAACTATAGTACACCCTTTTCACCAACAACCCCCAGAATTGGCAGAAGAAACAGCCGCCCGTCAGAGCCTCTTTATGTTTCACTGCGTAATGCAAATTGCGTTAGGTCAACATTATGCTTTGCATTTTAGTTGCAATTTTGAATTTAAACCTGGAGTTAAAACGGTTGTATCGTCAATCCGTTCTACTTCTTCAGGATTATTGATGACACTTGTTTCTTCTGTAGATATTTGCTGATCTTCTTTGGTTGAATCAGCAGCTTTATTTGCAACGTTTTGTTCCACCATTGGGTCATTAACGCTTGATTTAACTGTCGGCTTGCTCGGTGAAGCATTCTCAATATCAGTACCCGTGCGTTTTGGCTTTCCTCCTCGTGTAGCTGCGGAATTTGTTTTTGACTTGGAAGGACGCACCCGCAAATCCGCGGTTTGCCGTTCATCGTCAGCTAATTCGCCAACTCTAGGATTTGTAAATTCATTAGAAATTAGTCACCGTTTCGAACTAAAGTCTACCAGGACCGTACTTTAAGAATACGTCGTCCATTGTTGTGACTGACAAACCAACGTGTAGTATCCCAGAGAGTCTGACGATTGTCGTCGATATCAGTAAAAAGAATAGGAAATTCTTTTGTAGTTTCTGCGTCACTTGGAAGTGTAATCGAAATGTGGGATTTTCTAGAAAACTTCTCCGGCTTCCAAGATGCTGCGGGAATTGTTTTCTGAATATGGCTCAAAATACTTTCTTTGCTAGCCTCGGGCTGCACAGTAATCCTCAGTGTGTAACCGGCACCTGTTGCATAAATAAAATGTTAATTCATTTTGTACCTTGAATATGTCTCCATAAGAAAGGCTTTACCGTAATATCGTTTAAGGAAGTTTGGTGTTCCGCAGCACATAATACGACCATTTGCCATGATTGCAATCCTGTCACCCAAAACGTCAGCCTCTTCCATGTAATGGGTTGTCAATAGAATTGTTCTGCTACCTCGCATCGCCTGTATTATAACATTGTACACTGTATACCACTGTGGTATTATTACATAATAGAATACCTTATGTAAGCAATGATATTCAATACCCCAAGAATATTCCACATTGCTCGGCGAGCCTGTGGATCCATGCCTGATGTCGGTTCGTCCAAAATTACAACCTGAAGTAAGTTTGCAAAAAAGGATGATTGAACAAATTTTGAAAATAAAGGTTGCCGCCTCATAATTAAAACTCAAAACGAAATCTTACCTTTGTTCCTCCAACCAGCGCTATCCCAAGTGCCAAGCGTCTCTTTTGACCTCCAGACAAATCACTGGTCCGTGATTTCTTCTTATCGGACATTTTTAATTGTTCAAGTAATGCAGCAGCTTCTGACTTTGCTTGCTTAGAACTAAGACCTTTCAGCTGAAGGGTGAAAATTAGCAGTTTAATTTCATAGAGTAGAGTTAGCTTGGCATCCAAGTAATATGTATGACTGGCTTACGCGACCAAAAAATTGTAAATGTTCTTGAACAGTCAAATTTTGAAATAGCATGTTCTCCTGTGGACAAAGGCCCAGATCTTTTCTAATGTAATCCATCTGATTTCTAATATTGTATCCATTGACCAAAGCAGTACCACTGGACGGTGCGAACATTCCTGATTGTAAATATAAATATAATTTGTGTTTCCAACTACGCGTTACTGGTGTAATTATCGAACCGGTTAGCATTGACATGGTTGTTGTTTTCCCCGCCCCATTATGACCCAGAAGGCATGTTATTTGGCCCATGTTTATAGTCAGTGAGATCCCGTCTACGGCCACTTTATTTCTCCCAAATCTTTTGCTCAGATTTTCAATGGTTATCCCTGGCTTTGATGAAGGATCGTTGGGTTCAATGGCATCAGATTCTTCAAACCTGGCATCCCTATCATTTGGTTCAATTTTGGTTTGTCGAAATGACACCCACGTTGACGGCTATGGTTAGCAATTAATTAATATATTATTATTGACAAGTTTGAAGTGCACATTTGATGTGATTACCAGAAACAAGTAGTAGACTGGTTTTCGAATGCCGTACTTGGAGGGCAGTATATTATCAAAATACACTGCTAGAAACGTGTACAGAAAAGTATCAGCAATTAGCATTAGCCAAATGTAGAGAACTGTTAGGTGGTCTGAATTGCTCATTGGCTGGGCTATATTTGTCCATTTTGCTCCGTCTAAAAAAATTTACATTAGTTTATGCCAAATTTTTTAAAACTAGGTTTTGGAGCGAACCTGATGCTTCGAGTACATTCATTGTTCGAAAGAGCAAATTGAGTGCTGCATTTGGCAATAAGGTCATGGCTATTTTTCCGCCGAATGAAGTACTGTCATAAGCCAAGCTCAAGGGAACGGCTACCTAGCGAGAGACAAACAATATCAAGTGTGGCGCGATAGCTCAATTGATCAAGAGCGTCGGTGAGAGAAACCGAGGTCGATTCCCCCTTCCGTTACTTATATTTTTCTCTCTTTTATCCTTCATACCGTAAAGTAGCAGAGAACCCAGGAAATGAGGCCCACTATCATGCCAATAAGAGCTAAACATAACAGGAAATAATTATAGCCTGTAATTTCAGCCATCTATCGAAGGATGAATTGATCAAGATTCTGCTCACGTGTTTGGAAAAATGACGCTATCAAAAAACAGAATGCTATAGCTGCTGTTAAATACAAAACCAATCCGCACCACCAAACTGCAGGACTACTGTTGGATATTATTGCATGACCATTGATGGGGGCGCAGAGCAGTCCCACAACAATGCTCGCAGTTATTATTTGAACGAACATTGAACTCAACATCCAGGTGATCCAATGCAAGTAATTTGGCAATCCCATCATTTTCATTAATTCCTAAATAAGAGCAACAGTGAAATTGATTAGCTGAATCAACACTTCGTTAGCTGGAAATGTGTACCTTTATTCCTGTTTGCTTCTCTGAAACTACATTTAGTATTATTGATGGAACCATGAATATAAATCCGAGCACAACTTTTAAAAAAGTATTCCAAATTAACATATATCTTCTGGCACATTTATTGTCATATTTTATATTAGCATACCAAAAATCGGCAGTAAATGAAAGTATATGATCTCATATTTAACGCTGACTTCTTTGTATGAAGGATACGGAAATGGTTGCATCCGGTAAACAACCTGTAAATTTAAATACAATCCAGTTTTATTAACATACCAAATAACTGCACTTGTAGTGCTGCACATACTCAGGGTATGTGTACAATACATATGACATAGTGAGCTGAAGCTCGAAATGCTTGATTTGTTAGTTCGGAACTTACAGGAGGTAGCTCTTTGGTCATTAATCTTATCAACAGCTTGTCAAGTGCAACTTGAATGTCAATGAACCCAGAACTGATGTATTTGTCAAAGTCTGGATATATTAAAAAAAACATAATAAACTTCTTGTCAATTAAATTTGCACATCCATTAAGAAATGTGGAATCTGTGATTATTTCAGTATTCCATTTCCTCAAGAGTTTGAAATAAGAGCAAAACATCCACTTGAAAAATTATGCAACTATCCTCAATCACTAATGTCTCTTATTTGCAAACAGTATTATTTTTATGCTTACGTAGCCCTGGTCCAGGTAATTGAAATGTTTGAAGAGAGAAGAGGTTCTCCTCTGAATAGGATGATTAAAATTTAATTATTATTTGTTCTTATATATACTTGGTTAAAGAGTAGTAACCTAAGTGTTCGCTTTTCATCCGGATTTTATATGCTATTTTATGATCCCGAGGATAGTTGGATAGAATGTCTACACCACTCTCAAAAATAATCGCAACGTGCTCATCAGGCTCGGCTTCTTCCACCTGAGTTGTTAAGTAATTTGCTGCGATCATGGCTAGAACATCATCCTCATGATCAAAACCTAATATGTGCTCATCCCAAATACCTGCAACGTAAAGAGTATAAAAAACTACTTTTACTTCTACAAATTTAACTATTAATTTTTTTATAACTTTATATTTAAGCTTATCAAAAAAAATAGTACTTACCCATTGATTTTCCCAATTCCTCGACTACCCATTTTGTAATATTATTTTGCGGAGCATACAAAAGGAACAAAGGTGGATCATGTGGTCTGTGTTTCATACAAAATGGATTGAAATGGAAAAAATAGCCTAAATTTAATTAAAATGGGGATATAAATTTGAATGCAGTTAAAAAATTGAAAAGTGAGGAAACAGTTGCTAACCTAGCTGATTATAATGTTTGCCGCCTGCATAAAAGAATAGTTCCGATTCACGACAAACATCCTGCAAACGTTTTTTTCCACGAGATAAAATCACAGAAACACAATTACGGTAGTTACACTATAGAATACTATAAAAGCAAAAGTTCCTACCTCTAGGGATATGGATTCAAATCTTTCTTCTCCTTTCTCCTCAATGTCACCTTCCTCCCTCTTAGTGCTGAAGGCTTTACCAGTTGATTCCAAATAAATGAGAAATACGATTAAGATGACCGGCAAAATAATCTCCAATGATGTGATTATGTATCGTCTTCTGCGAAGAAGAAAGTTTTTGCAGAGAAGAAGCCAAATTTTTCGGAAAACTGATCCACAACCTTAAAAATGTTAAAATACGTTTTATGTATTCCAGAACAAAGATATTCGGCTAGTGCTAAGAGATACAACTCTATTCAATCTTCCTAAAAGCACAGCATAGTACAACCATATTATAAAAATGGAAATAACTCCAAACTTTACTTAAATAACACTTGGACTTACCCATTACACTTTTTGATTTTGATGGTTAGCAAATAAATAAATTTCCTCAACTAAAATTAAAGTGGCAGCAATTCAATACTAGAATTGGATAATGCCACTTTAACTCCAAATTATATATGTACATTGCAATGTTTTGGAGACAACCCCCCTCTCCTTTTTGTTTTATATGGGCGTCCAAATCACCTTGTTTGACAAAATATAATTTATCCACCAGGCAACCATTTGTACCAATTCACATTTTACTCCCATCGCTCTGGTTTGGTTGAACCGGTTTTCAAAATTTGTAAAAATTGCGATCAAACGGACTAACGCAAAATGGGAATGAGGAACGTGCCGGGAAATTGAAATTGCGTGCGTTCAAAATTCATTCACCAGACAAATAAGTGCCAGAATCTGTGCAAGGGAGTTTCCATTTTCATCAAGTTATCACGAACCCTTTACTTGGATACTTGGAGTTGTTTACATCTGACATGTTCCTGGTTAACAATTCTCGAACAAGTTTATGAGCTTTGCGTTTACTAAAGTAAAGTACCGTAAAATTGACACATTTTCAAAGCCGAGTATTTGAAAGCCTATTTATTTATGTAAGAAGTTAACCAAATGAAAAACAATTCACTCATGTTACTTTAATACGGTTACACAGTAAGGCCACAAAACAATATTAAGCTTTGAATATTAGGATCTCTGACTGAAGCTCCTGGAAGCCATTTATTGACTTCTTCACACAAATGGATTCTTGATCTCCTCAAGTACGCAAATAAAAAGCGGGCAGTTACTATTACTACCCAGCAGGATATTTAGTAATTCCATCACATCAGGGACACATGCGTTCTAGAATATATTTTTATTTTACGTTCGTTGATAAAACTGACATGTGTTGGTAACCACTCTTAATGTCTAGCCCATAAATGCCTAATTTGATTAAACACTACAGTATATCGCCCGTCAAAAGTCGCTTTGTCACAGGGTAAGTTCCCAAAATCACAGAATGTAGCTGCCAGGCACGACAACACTTCTACCTAACGTATATCACTGAATAATCACTTAAAAAATACTAAAATTTATTATTGACAACACTGACAAGTAACTAGTTTCTTTATAAACGAAACATTTGCTTCGCGGCTAGAATACTGCTTTCTGGCAAACGAAAGAAAAACTTCTTCGAGAGTTGTTTCATTCACGGCGTAATCTTCTATAATCTCTTCATACTTAGTTTTCAGATCTTCCATTGTTCGAAACAGAGCATCCCACGGAATTGTGGTATTGAGGACTTGGTAGTTCAACACATTCTAGAAGACAAAGCTACGATTAACTGTTGAAAAACAAGGTTCACACGTTTACTATTCCTGATTCTAGTCATACCTGATGCTGGTCTTTTAAAATACACGGATTGAATTTATTGCTGATCTCCATACTGAGTGCTTTAAGTTCTGAAGATTCCGGAGGAATGAGTGGTTTTAATTTTAGAACGAGGCTAAATCCTTGGGCAAACTTATTTTTCAAGTGTTGAACCCCACCAAGGCATTGGAACTGACCGTTTACCATTATTCCTAGCCGGGAACAGAGGGCCTCACATTCCTCCATGCTAATAAAACATTACTGTTTAGGCATGTTACTTCATCAACTGTAGGTCTGGATTATATAAGTATACATAGAAATAGTTGCTCACCTGTGCGAAGTTAAAATAACTGCTTGCCCAGAGTCCCGTACTTCTGATATTACTTTCCAAAATTGACGTCGAGCCACTGGGTCAACACCCGAAGTTGGTTCGTCCAGGAGAATGATTGGTGGATCCCCAATCAAGGCCATTGCGGCACTTAGCCTACGTTTCATACCCCCGCTGTAGTTCTGGCACTGAACTGTCGCGCTTTCGTGTAAACCTATGAAAACAAATAATCAAATATTATGCAAAAGTTGTGACACTCGAATTTGTGAAACAGAAGTTATATTGCAGTGTAGGGTTACCCATTTTGTAGAGCCATTTATCAGCTTCAGCCGAGACTAAACCTTTAGGAACTCCTCTAAGACGACAGAATAATTCAAGCATTTCCCGCCCACTTAGAACACCCACGATTCCATCAAACTGAGGGCAGTAGCCAATGCTTCCAAGGAATCGTTTTCTGTTTTTGTCAAGAGTGCAATTGAAACTGAACGCATTTCCACTGGATCGTATCACGTCCCCGGTTAGCATAGCAAAAGTTGTCGTTTTTCCAGCACCGTTTACTCCTAGCAACCCAAAACATTCACCGTGATGGACAGAGAAGCTGAGGTTAGATACCGCGGCGAATGACCCGTAGCTTTTGCACATTCCATCCACAACCAATGCGTCATTTCCAACTTGTCCTAAAGTGTAAATATTATCATTAAATATCAGTTGGCCACAATTTAAATAAGCTCTAGCACAAAACCCATACCTGTATGAACCAAGGTTTGCACCCTTTGAGTCTCCGCTTGAACATCATCATCATCACACGGACTACTAAATATCGAACTTCTCGATTTGAAAATAAAATTGACTAGCTTGTGAAGCACCCCATACTCGACTAGTAAAACAATGCACTTGTATAAAATTCCGGCTAAAAACAAGTAAAGCAGATCCTGCCCAATGCCAGGCACATCGTGGTCACCGCTCTTATAACTCCATTGGATGTAAGGTTCAGGCTTGAAGCAGGATGAACGAGGGAAGTCATGACAATTTGCTAGAATAATAAAATGAGTTCAATATAAAGGAGAAAACACTATATATTATCTATAATATAAATTTGTATAACCCTTACCACAACATTGTCGCAAATCATCTGCGACAGAGTAAGCTGGGTTACAGACAAGTTCTTTCGCCTTATCAGATAATATATTACAACGGCTGTTCTTTGTGGACAAGGAGGTGTACCGCATCATGCACAGTGATGCTCCAAATGCTGGAAAGAAATGACCGACCAGACGAATAGTGACAGTTTCGTCTCCCAGTTCTGCATTTTCCAAGAAGTAGACCACCAGTGACATAAATATGCCTGTGGAATATACGTTTCAATTTTTGACTCAACGTGACAGACAATGTGATTTCAGTACAAATACTCGGATTTTATCAAATAGGCACGTATTAATAAGAACGCTTTATCTTTATCGCACAATTATCTTACCACTCAAAATGTGTATCATCACTACAAATGAAAATCCACCAGGAACAGTCTTGACAAATGTGCTGCACAAATACGAAAAGGAAATGGCAGAGAAGCCATACACAAGAAGGATCAAATACAGAACTCCTAGAAAACAAACAAAAGCATCACGCGTCTGACTTGAATTACCTATAAATCAACAAACCAAGTGTGTGAAAAACTCACCTGCACCCCCGTAGGCAGTAAATGCTCCGTAGCTTTGAAAAATTGGAAAGCAAATCAACATAATTGAAATCAATCCAGCCATAACCAAGAAATCCCACAAGAACGAAGACCCCCAAAATACCAGTGGGCTAACACCAGTCATTAATTGCAGTTGCTTGGCCTGAAAACAGAAAGAAGAAAAAATTACAGTTATTCTCAAGAGCAAACTATTGTTTTCCTTACCTTGCAAATTTTCTCCTCAACAGGGAAAACTATATAGCTGGCGGCGAATAGTGCTAATCCGATTGGAACAAAGACCCCAAAAAGAATAGGCACAACACTTGAAAAAGTTGGGTTCGGCTGTGCTGCTTCAATAATTGAGTACAATGAATTTTCTAAGGGATGATTAGCTACGCTGATCGAATACTCCTTGTCAGGTGAAAGAGTTTTCAGAATTGTGTTAGAAACCAAATTGATTGCCAAAGGGTTCGCATGAATTGGAATAGACGAGAAGAGTGCGTTTATAGCAGTACTATTCAGTTCTGCACCGACAATGTACCAGGAACGGTAGGCTCCCAAATCTTTTTCTGCAACTAAAAGTAGCTCGTCAAGAATATTGTTGTCTGTTTTTCTGGCTGATGAGCCAACGACACTAGCGTAGGAGTCCCCCAGATCCTAAAAGTATAAGTGAATATCCAATCAGATCCAACCCGTGCAAATCACCACAGTGCTACTGTAGTACTAACGGAACATCACGTCCGCTAATACTAAGTAATAAAACAATCACCTTATCCTCAAAATGGTATAAAGTTTTGGCATTCCTGTAAGATGACAGTGACATTTTGAGTGGTGGAGGCGACGGAGATGGAGAGAAGCTACGGTTGCTTAACAAAATAGCTGAGACAAGGAGGAGAACTGGCAACAGGAACTAAATTTATTAAACAACTTGAGTAACTAATGAAAATTTGCATCTGAATATTTATATATATGTTGCCTCACCTGACTTATAAAGAGTCGCCGTTTCCGGGATGTATATATAAATCTTTTAAGCAACAATGCCCGAATTTGTTCAAGGACTAGAGGGACTCCAGTTGTCGCTTCTAAATGAAGTGCTAAATAAGTGATGAAAATAAATTTAAAGAGGATTAATCTTCAGTGCTTGGCCTCTTCTCCCTCATTTTCTACTTACATGTTCTAGCTTCGGCTCTGCTGTTGCCATTCCGGCTACGAGAATCTGTCGAATCACCCTGTTGATGTTGCGTATCGCTTTCGTCAACATGACTGAGTTCTCCCACTCTAAGAAACCAGACGTTAAGCTTTATGAAGCCTGTTCAATATTCCAGAATAATAATACTTAATTTACTTCACAAAAACTTCGTCCATGGTGGTCAAAGATAAACCAATAGTTAATATTCCAAGGTTATCTTTGTTTTCTGCTAAGTCTGAGAACATTGATGGGAAGAGTGACGTTGTATGACCTTCGCCGGGAAGTGTAATTGCGATTTCTGATGCACTCGAAAATTGCTGAGACTTCAGAGAAGCACCGGGAATATGTCTCTGAACAGTGTACAACATCAGGTCAGTTGCTGAATTTGGCTTTACGGTCATCTTCAAAGTATAGCCCGCGCCTTTAGAAAAATTCGCAATGATTAGTACTACTCAACAATTGTAATTGTATTATCTTGTTTCTTAATGACTTGTTACCATAAAATCTTTTGAGATACATTGGACTTCCACAGCATTTTATTCTACCATCTGCCATAATAGCAATCCTGTCCCCCAAAACGTCAGCCTCTTCCATGAAATGAGTTGTAAGTAAAATGGTTCTTTGGCCACGCATTTCCTGACACAAGTCAATAGAGCAATTATCTTCCAACAAATTTGCCAACTAGCTGCTCGTTGCGTTTGAAGAACTTACCAAAAGAATATCCCAAATCGCACGACGAGCCTCAGGATCCATTCCTGATGTCGGCTCGTCTAGAACCACGACCTAAAACAGATCAATAACGTGTCAGCATAAATATAGTTTCTAAACTAGGCAGCCAGTTCTCGGCATCTCTTTACCTTTGTCCCTCCAATCAACGCCATCCCCAATGACAATTTTCTTTTCTGACCTCCGGACAAGGACATTGATAAGGCATTTCTCTTTTCTCTAAGCTGAAGCTTTTCGAGAAGCGTCTTCATCTCTGATTTTGCTTCCCTTGTTGTCAATCCTTTCAGCTGCAAATTTAACAAGTTTGTTATCTTTAAACTAATCTATAATATGAGAGCACTGCGCAAAAGTATACCCTGCCAAAGAATACAAGATGTTCTTCAACAGTTAGCTTATCAAACAACATATTGTGCTGTGGACATAAGCCAAGGCTGCTTCTGACTTGATCCATTTGAGTGTTAATGTCATATCCGTTTACGATAGCCGTCCCGCTGGTCGGAGCAAACATTCCTAAGTTGGCACAAAAGTTAGCATCCCGTAAATTATTATTAGTTCTTTAGCTGCGACTACAAACCCGTCAATATCGAAATTGTGGTCGTTTTCCCAGCGCCGTTGTGTCCTAACAAAGCAGTGATTTGTCCGTCAAACATTTTCAGGGATACCCTATCCACGGCCACTTTACTCTGTTGAAAACGCTTTGTCAAGTTTTGAATAATAATTCCCGGCGTCAAACCAGCTTGCTCGGCTTCAAACCCTGGAGATCCTTCTGAAGCAGAGTTCAATCTGGAATTTTCGCGGCTAACGTCAACTTTTCCTTTTGGAATCCATGTGGTTGGCTATAAACCAAAATATTAAGCTAAAGCTAACTACAAATTAATTTCGATACAATGAGTCACATGACATTTGCATACATTGAAAAATTAGAGTAACAGGAAGATGAGAGACTAACCTTTAGAATGTAATACCACGACTTTCGTAGTCCAAACTCGGACGGAATAATATGTTCAAAGTAAATAGTGAGACACATATACATAAATGTATCAACTATAAACATTAGACACATGTGGCCAACTGATAGTTCATCCAAAGAATTAATTGGCTCAGCAATATTCCACCAACGTGCTCCGACAGCTGCAAAGTAGCAACATGAAGGTATAAGTCAATAGAAACGCTCACTGAAGAGGGAATGTTTATTTAAACAAAACATAACTCACCTTTTGCTTCAAGTCCACTCATGGCCTTAATAGCCAAGTGAAGTGCAACATTTGGAAACAGGCCAGCTGCTAGCTTCTCAACGAGTGATAGATTTTGATAATTGGCATCCAGTGGAATAGAAACTCCATAGTATGTCACTAGCCACAAGACAATTCCGACAGTTGTAGCTAGTGTAGCTGTAAAACAAGAAAACCAGTTGAGAGGTTTAGACTACATTCAAAACAAAAACAAATCTTCGTAAAATTCCATTTACGTCTTTGGAAAAACGTGGAGATGAAGAAGCAAAACGCTGTTGCAGACATTGCATACAGGCAAAGAACAAACCACCACAATGTCGGATCTCCGTACACGAGAAAAGGTCCAGTATCGCTGTTGAATGTTGCAAATAATAAAAATGTCACGATTGTAATGCTCAGTATGAGGAGTAACATCGAATTCAACATCCATCCCAGCCAATGCATCCAATTTGGAAGCCCCATCATTTTCATTAATTCCTAAGAAACAATGATGCAACTATGTTCTCAACATTTGTTAAGTGTACTTTCAGATTGATTGAACTCACTTTGATCCCGGTTTCCTTCTCCGAGACAACATTTCGAATTATTGAGGGAACAATAAAAATAAATCCCAAAAAAAGAAATTGTGGTAGAAAAACAAAATAGACTTGGCTAAAGTCGAAACTCTGAACGTAGGGCGGGTACGGAAAGCTCTGTACATCAATCTAGAGTAAATGGAAATAAAAGTTGTTAAATGTGGAATCTCAAAGGTGCTAATAGCTGGACTACAACCAGAAAAGACTTACTGTCTGGCTTGGTGCCTTCTTTGTTAATGCCTCCATTAATACTTTATCCAGTGCAATTTGCAGCCCGGAGAAGCCGGAATTGACATAGTTGACCACATTCGCTAATACCATATAGTCAAATTGAGTTTTTTGTCATATTTGAGAAAAACAGTGGGCTCCCTTACCTCGATCAGGACCTGGCATCTGAAACCAAGGGAATAACTGTTTAGTGTTTTTAAGAGCATCCACAAGACGAATCTTGTAAGAAACTTTTGGGCCAATTTCCACTCCTCCGTCCAGTCCCTTGTCAAACACGACAGCAGCTTTAAGAGTGGTTGCATCGATGCTCCGATTTAACTCCGTTTGTGCCATCAATAGTTCTATTTCTCCTTCATTGTTGAAAGCCTGCAGCTCTGTAAGAACCAAAGTAGTGGCTAATTGATTGCTTCACATTCAGAGCTCATTGACTGAATGGTTGTAATTTAAAGGATAAAAAGTACTTCACAATAGACGCTACAGCTACAATGTGTTCAGTATCTTGTAAAACTTATTCCCCATTACATAATGTACACATTAATATTAATAACATTCATACGCTGCGCATGCGATGTAATAATATTAATGCTGGTCAACAGTTGTAAATCGTTAATAGTGCGTTATTAGACTAAGGGGCTGAAAGGAAGGACAATGTTTGGCAATTTAGTGCTATTGAAAGCTAAATCTCGAGTACTCATTTAACTGTATTCAGAGTCATGCCAGCTAGCCCCAATACTCGAAATCGTTATTGTCGAATAATATACATAATTCGTTTAAACTTGGATTAGATGTGTTGGTTCCAATATCTTAACAGGTGTGAATTGTAACCTACCAAATTTTGTGCCGGGTAGCCCTTCCTTAACTTTGTTCATAATTGCAGTTGTTTGCGCATTGTTAGGAGTGTAAGCGACTCTGCAGTTGATCGTGCAATACTGCTGAAATGCTGTCCCCACATGTGTCCGCATAACCTGAATTAATAATTTTAACATTAACATTCTCAGTTTTGTTTACAAGAATCGCTTGACGTAGTCTAAGCTTGAATAACAATTGAAATACCCCCCTTAAAATACCCCATGAAATACATCTAGAAAAAACTAATAAATTAAAAGAAGAGCAAGTTTGAGTTTGTACCCCTGAACCCTGTAATCTATGCATAATTACTTAATTCCTTCAATAAAAGTAATTACCAATTCTGTAACACGAGGAAAATATGTAGAGTTGTCGGTATGAGTTTTTATTGAAAAGTCAGGGACTTCTGTTCTGATGTAAGCCAGCAACATAGCAAAAATCTAAGAAAATGAAAATATTCTTGATTTTAGGGGGCCTGTTTCAGACACATAGTTAATGTAGATGTTATTATTTTACGGTCGGTAGAATGATTTCCAGTGCTGTTATCACATAGTGTCGTCTGCGGAAAAGGAAATTCTTCCATAGTAGCAGCAAAATCCGCCTCAGCGTCATGGAGCACCCTGAAATATCCAAAATTTGTTTAAATAATTTCTTAGGAGGTTAAAATAAATGACTTTCCCAGGTTACATCAATGTGCTTTTAACTTGAAGGTTTTCAAACTCCAGATACACGTTAAACATACATTCTTAACCTTGTTTTGTTGATTTAACCTGCTTAACTTTGGCTTTTAACTTCAATATCAGACTGTACATCAACACAGCTAATAGATAAGATCATTTGTAAAATTGGCGCACATTGCCCTTACATAATAAAATGTTATGTCTTAAACCCCGCCTTTAACCTGAATTGTGGTTTAGTGTTTATCCATGTGCGCTCATTCATAACAACTTGTCATCAGCCAATTCACATCCACTACTCAACCACTATTACCACACTCAAACACAGTCTTAAAATTATTGTTACATTAACTTATATGATTCACTTACCCCTATTTGTCATGGTATTGAATTGAACGTCCGATGAAGAGTTAAGTTCCGAGTCCAAATCAAAATCCTCCGAGTAGTACCCGTTGTCTCCAAGACTATTATTATTGAGTGAATTCCGTTTCCGTCTTCTCTTCCGATTGTCCTCTCCTTTGTTGGGATTATTTCCGAGCAGTGGACGAGTTAATGATTTGTCACAACAATTCATGGGATTGGAATGGAACAATTAAAATTTGGTGGGAGGGAGTGGAGGGGCGCGAATTGACGTCCACTCTCACCGACTCTCTTGGGAGACTGAACTGGATTCCGAACAAAAAAATTGGTTTAGTCATTTGCCGATTGTCACGCACACGTTGCCGTGTTCGTGCTGAAAGGAGCAAAGCGAAGCAATTCTCCGAATTCAGACCTAATTTGCATGAATATGAGTCATATGTGGTTTGCTATGTGCTTAACATCTGCCCTGTTTTGGTCAGACACGATTAACTTCAATTATACAAGATAGCGGTTTCCCTGCATTGCATTTGGCAATAGACACTGCGCTGAAGACGTAGAATTGGCATATGTATTTGTGCTAAGGTGCGCCGGATTGGCTAAAAAAATAGGGAACTTCGAAAAAGTTTCTGAATGGCTGGCGGAAAGTAGAGTCATACATTTAATTTTTTGCCTTGATTTGATCTGGCCGACATTTTAAACTTTCTTTGATGAACAATATGATTAAACAAATCAAATGGAACTGACTGAAGCGGAGTCTGGTTGTCTAGTCTATTGCCTACCTTAATCTAAAACTTTAGAACACCCTAGACACAGATTAAGCCAAATTACGGCGGCAAATTGAGAAATGGGTATTATAGCTATGAACGATGCACATCCACTTTAAATGACTTTCCTAAAAAATCATTGAATTGAAAATACCTGGACTAGCAAATAGAAATCAACGGCTAAGCGCAAGCATCGTAATACATTTAAATTTAGATATACTTGTACTTGGTGTTCCCACTCACTCGCCAAATTCATTAATCTATGGGCAAGAATTAACAATGATGTAAAGCATATGTTTCGGATAGCAACCAAATCGATTTCCAATTCTAATTTTAGGGTTCAATGCCAGCTGGGCAAATCAGAAATTTAAATCGAAATTAGAGCTCAGCATACCGAGGCTATAAGAAGTTGCCAGTTGCCAGCATAATTCATGTGTGGTTGGATATGGTGGTATTTTTACCTGGGGTGGTGGTGCTTGCTGTCCGTTCTGCACCTTTAATTTTTAACCAATTCTTGCCAACTTTCGCAGTTAATTCCGGTCTTTATATGACTCTTGTATGAGATTTGTAATGATTACGGCTTGAAAATTGGCCACATCTTCTCATTAGCACGGCATTCTAACACAATATGACAATTTAAAGGTATGGTATCTAAAGGCGACGTTCTACATTTTCCATCAATGGATCTTTTAAATTACCCAGCGATAGCTCCTCCTGCTGTGATGCTTGTCTATTTATGATTATATTCTGGCGGTGCTATTGTTGAAAAGCAGGATGTACAGGCTATACTGTCAAGATTTGGTAAACATATGCTGGAGACAGAGGGGTCGCGGTCGGTAGAATGGGAAAAGTGTATCAATAATTCAAGAACACTTCGCGAAATGTCATCTAAATGTCACTCGGATTCAGTGACGTGCATAAATGGTAAAAATATCGCGTGTATTTTGTTGTGTGCTCAGCTCGGATGTTTACTAACCCAAACTACTACATACCTCTTTAAATCATCGATCGCAGTAAAATAATTTACAATCAAACGCAAAAAGTTTCTTGCCTGCTCACAAATGTATACTTAGCAGAGAAACTTCACTCCTCCTTCTCGTCTAGCACCGGGAGAACCGACTGGGTCTAGTTTCTCAGACAGCAACAAAACCACATGGATTTGATCCCAGATTAAAAAAATGCTTGACCGTAACAACACCGAAATGTAAATAACACGCAAGCCAAATACGATTTCTTTCCTCTGCAATTTGCTTGCGTAAATCTCGAGCTGGAGTTTGGGCGGTATTGTTTACACTTTCATGGTTAAATGGAATTGAAACAGGATACTGTGTTTATTTTCCAAACTGTAACTGTAATCAAAGCCGAGGAAGCAAAATCCAGGCGTCAAGAAACTCAAACCACTGTTTAAATCGCTACACACTCGACGATTTGCTGATCAAACTAAGTAATACACATCAATTTGAAAATGTTCAAACAAAATGTGCAGGCAATTTTTTTATATCGCGATCAAACTAATAAAATGAAACTGAAAATGAGAAAAAACTGCCTTGCACAGTTCGTAAACTTTCTTGACACTTACTGACTCACAAAGAAAACGCTATGGCCCATGTCTTCCGTGCACTCGGCAATTTAATTTGTATAACGTAATTTTACTTCAATTTGCAGTGCTGTGTGTAATATGCCATTACTGCATTGCGTTCCATGGGAAAAACCACACATAGCTATAAGAGAAGATTTACACTGGTGGTGGTATAGTTGGTATACAAATCCATTGTTGAGCTACACAGTATAGCAGATTTCATTCTTTTCAGTTTCCCTTTTGACATGAAAACTCTCTCATCAAAAAATCTTATCCTCGTAACGTAAACTACTCTGCAACATTACAGAACGGAAAGCGAAAATGCACGAACATGACCAAACGGTGCGGCGGACGGACGGACGCGACGGCTAGGGATTTTGGATGAATTGTACATGTAGGCATTTGGCAACAGGAAATGTGAGGTGTCCTTTGGGTAAAATGGACTTACAAAACCATTGCTTGATATAATATGGACCAGTGAACCTGACATCCAACTCTTTATGTGTATTGAATTGTTATACTTTGTTACTTTGCATGTTATATAAATTCTGAGTGGCATTTACTGATGAATAACGATGCATTGAATGACATATGGCATGGAGTAAATAATTTGCTATGTTAATCAGAAAAATCAGAATCAGAGTTTACCCTAGCAAGCAGCAAGCAAAGTGCTCATTACGACTAATACAAATAGAAATTTATTACTGAATGAGATCACTATTTCAGTTAATTATGCGGTTATTTACACTTCGGCTTCTATAAAACTTGCAGCAAACGCACTCAAATTGCAAAGTGCACTTAATTTTAACTTAAAGCAAAGGGCTGCGGCTGACAGCATTAAAATGAGTGGACAGTAAGACGGAAATTAAAAAGCCTATTTTACTATCGGATATTTGACTGGTGCTAGCATATGGTTTGCTTTGATATTGTAACTTATAGGCAACACAGCCAACACATCAACCGATTGCTTTGAATATGTGATTTATTTCTTCTTGTCTTTATCCGTCTTTTCTGATGGATTCTTTACGCCACTCGCACTCTCAGCTCGTTTTAGTTCAGGTAAACTCATTTGTTTGGTCAAAGGCTCATTCTTTTTCCCCTTTCTTTCTTCTCCTTCAGGTATCTCAGATTTACTCGGAGATTTTAATTTAGCTACATTATCTTTATTTTTGGATTGTGCCATAACAGCTGGGCCACCGCCTACATTTAGAATTTTAATAGCGGAGGGTCTTTTCTCTGGTTTCGGTATTTCGGGTTCGGGAGGTGGTCTAGGTCTTCTTGTCCTTTGGGGTATTTCCGTTTCAGACCCAGTAGGGTCAGGTAGAGTGTCAATTGTTGATGGGTCCCTGATTTTCAAGATTGGCTGCAATGGTGGCGGGGCTTGTTTGAAGCTGAGAAGAATTGTAGGGTCATCGGTGATAGAGGAAGGGCGCGATGATGAGGATGCTGTTCTTGTAATCTTTGTTGCGGGTTCATGAATTGATCCGCCACTGCCAGGTTGGGGTAAAATTATTTTAACCTCATCCGTTCCAAGTTCTGCTGACTTTTGACCTCCGTTTCCTTTCACGTCGTCTAATTGAGAAAGGTCTAAGGCATCTTCTATCACCCGTTCTTCAGGTTCTGCAAATCGTATGTCCACTTTTTCTTTTGCTTCCTCCATCTCGTGATCATCGACAGGCCTAGCAAGATCGTAAAATGTTATTCGTTACAGGCTGTTGGTTTTATGGCTCTATATATTTTAAGTAGTATGTATTACTTGATCATTAATTGCGCTATTCCGACTGGTATTGATTGAAACCGAAGTGCTTGCGTGTAGTCCGTCATCATGAAATCTTCGACTGAGTAATGAAAGTTCTTTCTGAATACTTTCTTACCACAGCACGACTTGAAGCTATTCCATATCTCTTGCCTTTTCATCTTCTTCTTTTTAAATACTTTGCTCTCCAAACGGGCAACAGCAGAATTAATTGTATATTCTTCCTTCATAAAATCAAAGCATAGCTGGGACATATCCCGAATCTCCATTATCCGAATAGTTATCTCGCGCGCCCGGACATAGAAATCCCTTATATCTGCGCTCAACATGGACACGATGTCAGTTAAATTGTCCAGTTGAAATTTGGTGGTTTCCTTCGAAATTTTAAAGTACTTGAGCAAATCATAGAGGAGAATTAGAACCGTCGTAAACGGCGGATCGTGTTCGTCAAATTTTCCATGGACAATATCATCAGATAAAAATTGCAAGTGAGCACGGATAATGCGAACGGATTCATTTGCAGTGTCTGCCAAATGTCCCAAACAGTAAAGCTTGAATGCGACTGGGAATTGATTAAAATTGCCCCATTTAGGTTTGGCTCCAAGTTTGGGTCTTGCCATGACTTTGTAATCAATTTCCAGTTTATCCTTGTTTTGTTTTTGCTTTTT
Source organism: Orthonychiurus folsomi (assembly GCA_036851895.1). Classification (NCBI taxonomy): domain Eukaryota; kingdom Metazoa; phylum Arthropoda; class Collembola; order Poduromorpha; family Onychiuridae; genus Orthonychiurus; species Orthonychiurus folsomi. The sequence goes on from JAAXYW010000244.1 coordinate 24,042, forward strand.
CTTCTTCAAAATTTTTAGCCCCCCTCGTAGTTTAACTGGTTTGGGCATAGACGTGTCGAGCTTTACTCCATACAATTTGGCAGCTTTTGACATTAATGATAAAGCTTCTTTTCCATAGTCGCCTAGCAATTCCGAGAACCTAATGGCCTCTTCAGACATTTCCTCTGCTCTCTTTTGTACATGTTCAAGCTTCTCCACCAGCTCCTGTTACAAAATTAATATGGTTTTGAAATCCACCAAATAATTGATGTTTTCTAGTGTACCTCAAATTCAAAACGCGTGGGAATTTCTTCCTCCTTGCCATCTTTGGTTTGGAATAAGTGTTGAATTCCAAATGTACAAAGCCAGATCTGCGCTGAAACGTAATTGAGGTTTTCTGTGGCTTCTACTGACTCTGGAGGAAAATAGGTTTGCAATTCAATAACTCGGAGAGATTTCATATTTCCATCAATATAATCCCCGGCAACTTCCAAATTATCCCGAAACGTGATTGTTGCCTTCCGATACTTCTGACTTAGCTTCTTAGGGTTTGCTGGGCTATTAACACAGTCCCGTATGATTAAAAGTCTTGGTTAAGTCAAGTACACTTATGTTATAATTCTAGTTACTCGACAACTTCAATAACATCCGCATTTCCGCAGTTATTGTAAATGTACTTCTGAAGAAATTCTTCAAAACAACCAGAATGCTCTTCGCTAAAATCAAATGAAAATTGAATATTAACTTAATTGTTTTAAGATTGGGTTTAATTTGAATTCATACTTTTGAAAGCTTTCTTGAATTTCAGGATCGATGATTGTACGATTTCTACTCTTGTCATAAACTTTTCGAAGTTTCCGTCTTCCACGCGGCGGGTGTGCACTGTGTGTCACTACGCGGTCCTTACCTGCGCGATCGCCATGAATTTCGGCTTTCTCGACTACTGCTTGTTAAAATAATTTATTAGATTTTAGAATGAATGATTCTGGTTAAATATTTATTGCCTTCTTCAGGAAATTTGACTTTTGGAATTCTTTCTCGGTTAGGTGAATTCTCATTTGAATAAAAATATGACTTCAGGTTATACATTAAAGCAAACACTCTAAGTGTTGGTCTTGGGAGGTGTAAACTAAAATATTAACAAAAAATGGAATTATGATTTGGCAATAAACTTAGGATTAAACACCGCTTAGTGGGTAGTCAGTACCTCATTGGCCGGCTCCACATAAACAATGTGCCTAAAAGTCAAAATATAAAATCGCACATAAATAAATTTCAAATAGTATGCTAGAAATTCCTCTATCCAATATTTGATCGTACCCAACTCTTCAGCTGATTCCTCAGTCTTATTTTTGGCTTTTGATGTGCCAGGTGTGGGATTTTGAACTTCATTGCCATCAACGTCGTATTGTAATGACAATAGCCTAAATTCAGAAAATAAAATTCAAAGCTGCACATTGGCTTCTGCATCTGCATTGTAAAATTGTACTTCTCAGCTGAAACAGGCAATTCTTCACTATTCTCATGCAGTCTGTTCTCAACATTAACATCAAAATCAATCGACTCCTGGAATGCGTTCGTCAATTCCATTCGATTTAAAAATACTAAGGAGCGCTGGAGTGGACGGTGTCTGATCCTACTAGGAATTCTCGGGAGATCATTTCGAGTGAACAGGAGATCCATTTGAGAATACGGGCCATTTGAATTTGGAGGCTCCATCGAAATATCACTATTAAGTCTCGCTCCTTCATGATCAGTGCGTAAAGATTCCAATGACTCACTGTCTGGTGACCATTGCGGAGTTCCATACTCACTCTTTGGAGGTGACTCACTTTTCTTTGCATCTGTCATTTTGTGTAAAAGAACTTGGCAAAAAAATACTTGAACTGATTGCTAGTTTGCTAACAGCTATGAAATTTGGCCATGTTTGTTAACAACTCTACTTATCTTGCCAACGCAACGGATACTACCAGATTGCGATTGCATATGCAATAGAAAATTGACATTCAAATGCTATATTCTTCACGATTTTCAGAGAATAAATTGAAACTGCAGAAATTATAATGTTACTAAAAAAATAGGAACGACTATTAATTTTGCAGCGTGCATAGAAAATAGTAATGATGTCTTTGTGGTCAGGTTGTAAACTATATTGAGCATGTTTAAAAAAAGGTATTTGAATTTAATGTTCATAAAAAGATTGATGTATACTCTTCTATTGATTTCTGAGTCCAGTTCTTCTCGTTGTGCTGGTAAAAAGTTTCTTTTCTAGCAAGCGGCACTTAAATATATTATCGAATTGTGTAAATAGAAACAGAGGCAGAATTTTAGTGGAATTAAAAGATGGAAGAAAGTGCATGGCTAGCAATAGCTGTAAGCTAACTTGGGTATTATGGTATAGTAAAAGGCCACAAGCTTATTTGACTAAGTAAGTTTAAACTGGAATCTGGAGTGTAAGTAAATCAGGGAACTCGGACCGATTTTGATGTTTCAAACGCATTTCATCGTACCGGGAGGGATGGAAATAGGAACTGAGAGAGCGGGCCCGTTCCTGTGGGGATGCAAGGGGAAAATAAGAGATGATAATGTTTTTCTGCAAATATTGACAATTTCATCTCTTTACTCTCCACCGCTCACTAGTCCGTGTGTTCCCGTATCAAAGCAAATCACTTACACTAATTGGAGTAATGGATGGTTTACAAGACGAGATTTCTTGTTTAATTGCTTTTCGTTGATTTACAGAACTAAATAACCCTTCATCATATGCCACAAAATGTAATAGAATAAAGTATTACGTGCGTCATTTCTAAAAGCTTAGCATTATTGCAATGTTAATACATCACATTGATAAGTGCAATGTCAAAATTCATGGTGTTAATTGTAATTAGGGAAATAATAATAATAAATACCTACAATATACAAAAAGAGCTTAGATTTCCCTGGAGTGATACATGTTAAAGCACATAGAACTTGAAAACTTAATTGAGTGGTGTCGTGCTGTGCTCACCGTTCATGAAGCCAATTAGGGAATTGAATCCATTCGGATGAGATGGACGCGGAATGGTGATGTAATTCAGGGAGAAAGTGACAATTAGTGAAAGCATGTTGTCTAATTTGATGAGTGAAAGTGATGTCTGTTGTGTGTTTAGGCAGAGTCAATAAAAGCCTGGTTCTAGAATTCCCTCTGGAAAACCGGAAGAATCTGATATTAAAAGTGCTTCACTCACTTATTAAAAGTGATCCTTGTAGAATTTCAGCACTGCAGATCAACAACATCCTGTGTCCTCCCGCCCGTTTACTTTCTCAAACAATCTCATCCCATTGGAAGGAGTATATAAACGCACACTTCTGCAAATTTTCAATTCATTCCGATAAATCCTCCAGTTCAGCTAACGCCAATCACACTTAATCATACCACACTAACAAATAGGGGCACTTTCTTTTGTACTACAAATTTTTAGATAAACTTTCCTTTTAAGTGCAAATAAATCCGTCTTACAATTGGCCACGAATAATTGTGCACATTCGTACTTTTACGGTAATACAAGCCTTCCAATTTCCAAAAATTTTACATGCCATCTTCCTATACTTAAACAACACATAGTTCCATAAGCTAGTACAATAGACTTCATCACAGGCTCTCGGGCTTTGGAAAATAAAATTTCTATTTACGACTTCGAGTAAGGTCGGCGAGGGCCTTGCCGAATATAACACTTGATTTGGCTATTGCAATTCCAATAATGTAAATTAATCAAATAATTTCAGAGCATCATGGAGCCAGAAATTGCAATTGACTTGTCAATTAAACCGGTGCAAACATCAATTTCTCTCGGAAGCACTGGAAGTAGCCAAATTCTAAAACCCATTCCAAAACCGCCGTGGGCAATAGTTTGGTACCAAAATTTATGCAAAAATCTGAACAACTGCAATTATTTACAAGGATCAACATCACTGACAGTGAGTTCCCGCGATGCTCTTGATCATAATTTATCCCCGCAAATTCGAACAGTGCAGAAGTTTCAGCAAACCTCACCCATACCCACAAAGTGCAAATCTGGAAGTCGCATTTTGGGAATTAATATACGGAATTACCAAGGTGATATTTCCGACGCCAGTGAAACTTTGGTTTCGGTCCACGGTTGCGATTTCATTAATCGCAGTAAAAATCTCCGGTACTAGTACACTGCAGTATTTCCTTACATTTGTTTTCATTCAAATTAATAATTTCGATTAACATTTACTCTCGTAGGAACACTAATTTTGGATTTAAAGAAGAGAGTGAAAATAGAAGTGGAGTGGTGCTGACAACCAAGCACTCACAAGTGATTTGCGACATAGCGACTTGCGATGGCCCAGTTATATTTGACAGAGTGTTAAATCCAAATTTTGCGGTGACCGTTGAACATCATAATTCTGCTGCAACTGGGAAGTCTTTATCAAATGATGGCTCACCTACTTCAGGAAACCTGATCAACCCTTCATCCAATACTTACCTATGCATTTGTTGCAATCAAAGTTTCAAAAGTTTGTTTTGTTATCAAAAACACAAGAAAAGGCATCTAAATCCCGTTACTGTTGATATTACTTCAACAAATAAGATTCTTCCTCTCGTGACAGTTTCTGAGAATAGATCCAAAACCAAAGACCTCAATGTGCAATTCTTCCCTTGCAAGAAATGTGGTTGTAAATTTCCCAGTTACTATTTTGTCCATAAGCATAAAAAGGTTTGCCACAAGGTTTTGATCTGAACATGTTAGGTAATTGTATCAAGGTCAAGTACAATCTAACTACCTACGTTTCGTATAATAAAAGAACGGTAACAAGAGATAATTTTGTTGGTTGTCGTGTTGCATCTGCGTGTGGTGTAAATGACGAAACAGAAATTTAACGTTCGGGTAAAGGCAGGAATAACTGTTACTTCTCGCGTGCTTCCCCATAAAGCCCATTTGCTAATAAAAGAGCTAACTTTTCTAATATACTAGCCTGTTAGCCAATGCACTTGAATTATTTTAACATCATGTGACGCGCAAAGCGTTTATTCAGCCGTCCCAAAGTCACACATTTATTAATGTGGGAAGAGTTTCTTCAGCAATGATTTTGCACATGTTCATGCTGACATTTCAATCTACTTCAAAATATAAATGCAAGAAAAGTATGACGTCAATTGTGACAAATAGATTTTGTAGAATTTATTCGTGACAGTAACAATATTTTTTTCCAAATTGTTAAAGGAAATAACACTAGATTCCATGTATATTGTCATCGCAGTTCCGTGACAGATTTTTTAGTCATTGTGAAATTCCAATTAGATTTCAATAGTGTTAACAACTTCTCTCCGATACAAAAAATTAACATGTAGATAATCTAATTACAGAATAACACTAAGACTTTACAATTTTACATTGCAGGCTGTAGGCAAGAGTTTATTGCGTTCATTAGCCATTTTAGTCAACAAAATATTTGTACGGAATGCAATTTTTGACTCTTCAATGAGAACGCGGTTACAATTTAAACATCATGATAGATTGAATTTGAGTATGTCACATGCAAAAAAAGCTAGCCTACTAATTTGTAATTAGTGAGCTAAACTTACTAAGACGAAGAATTTTGTGTTGAATTTCTATTGGGAAGATTCTGAGATGTAATAGGATAACAGGAGTAGTAGCAGACGATAAACAATATCTACTTGGATGGGAGGCGTGAGTTTCCTTGATTAAGTGTTTCATAAAAACAGACCAGTGATTTGATTCCAAAGTCTTTCATTTTCAGCAAAATCAAATGCGTATTCATTGCGTATTGCGCATTTTACCTGGAACGTAATTTTTGTCAATGACTGGATCCTGGAGAAACATATGCAAGCATTTCTCGTTTTGTGCAAGGGGATGCCCAGCGATTCTATACAAAGCAAATGCAGTTTATAAATTGTTTGCCTAACATCTTTCGTTTCAATACAGTTTATTTTATAATTTCTTACTTGTTTACAAATATTTCCAAGCCTTTGCGCCTGTCTTCTATAAAGTCCTCATCGTAGATACCCTCATCTGACCTTTAAATAAATATGCAATAAAATTAGTAGAAACCATAAAATACGCTACACGCATCGGAGTAAAAAGAAATTACTATTTGATAAGGAATTATGTAATATTATTCGGACTAGTTAGATAATACTGTTAATACTACATTCATATTGGCCTTGGCCTGGGAACCACACATAAAACGCGAAAAAGCTCTATCATTCTTTTTTTCTACTGCTACAAAAGAATTTAAAAATTGGTAAAGATAAAAAATGTAAAAATGCAGAATTCCAATTTAGAATGATATCGGGCTGAAAGATATTTAGACAAAAATGCTAAAATCAAAACATCCATTACAAAAACAAATTAAATTCGCATACAATGAACATTATACACCCAAGATTCTATCGGATTAAAGGTTTATATAGCGGACTGGTCGGAGTAGTTTTAATTTAATATTAATATTGCCTTAAACATATTTACTAAAATACCTGAATGGCAGTTGTCGTTTCCAAGCCTTTGAGGGAAGTGGTGGCACAACTATTTTTGAGTCTCGTTCCAATTCTCCTCTAAGCCACTCAAAGTCCGAATATCTAAAATGCAAAAAAAATCAAAATATTTATATTGAACTTAAAAATGTTCTTGCAATAATCAATGGTTTCTAATTCTTCACTTTTTAATTTTTTTAAAGCTGTGCAAGTGGAGGGTCGAATTAAGTATTTCAATGTTTTGCATGTGAGTTACCTAATATAAGCAACTTTTCTTTTACCTTCTACGAACCGACGATTCCTTTACCCGAAATACTGGTAAATTGGCCTAAAAAACAGTAACATTTATACAATCAGAAACTATAGCATGTTTGTATTTATGATTTCATTAATTTTTAACTCAACAAATGATTCCAAGTAGTTAACTCACCCTAAGTCTGACTTCGTAGTCCGTGTATCGCTTATTCCCAATTCCATGTGTAATGGGATTAATGACATCAATTTCAAGAAAATTTGCTGGAGCAGCGTACGCATCATCCAGGGTTTGCTTTTTCACATTTAGGCGACGAGTGGCCTCCATTTGGTCAAGTAAATTTAAAGATCCAAACTCCAAATATTTGACTTCAGCACAAAAGTCCAGCACCCTCCTTGTCCTAGAGCAGAGTACCTTTTCTATATATCCCCTGAACAAGATTCAAATCAAAACAAATCATAATAAATGCTAACAAGTACAAAAAAAGAAAGTACTGTGTTCTGTTTTTCTTTCTTGACTTGACTTTCAAGGTATATCGGTTATTACACTGCTGCGAAAACCAAATGTCAAAAGCATATACGAGATGACTAACCTGTGATCTGAAGACTACCACGCAATAAAGTCCGCCTCCTTTCTTAGAATCCAATCCAAACCACAAATTGACAACGTTGAGATGCAAAATGCAGTGACAGAGCACCGTCGTTGATGTCAAAAACCGCACCCACAAAAATCACTCTGTAATTAAAAAAGAAAAGTTACAAGGGGGGGCCGGTCAAAGTCTCATATCAATACCTCTGACACAAGCATACCGTACGACGGAATTAGTCATCTTTCTCCAGCAGACTAATGTCAAAACTCAAATGCAAAAATATTTGTTCCAAAAAACATACCTGAGTTAAAAAGTGTTGAGCAAGGGACGAAAGTTGAAATTGCGTGATGATGATTAGCACAGCAAGTAAGCTCTACTCTGTAATTGAAATAGTCAGAGACTCCCAATACGTCAGATAACCCAATCCCAAACTGACTGAACTGCCCCTTTCAAACAATTTACTATTTTTATTACTATCGGGCAAGTCAGATTGTGCAACGACGATTGAAAGATTCAACGCAGTTCTTACAGAACATGTGTGAATTTGGCAACGCTGCTAAACGCTGCTAGAGGAAAAATACAAAAATAGTATAATACCTACCTATAGTAATACATGTACAAGAATAACTCATGGCTAATAAATTCGTACTGAAATGTTGTCCCGCTCAGTTGATGCTAGAATACAATAGAATGCCTGCTTTCTAATACGAATTGTATTGTATTGCATATTAATCTTTACAAAAAAACAGCATCCAACAGTATTCTCTATGCTATCAATTTCTCTCAATTCCGCAGGATAGTTACATTATAAGGCTTCTGTAGGCCTTCTTCCGCATAGGTGGTCACATATAATGTGTAAAAAAACACGCAACATAAAATACGCACATTTGTACTACTGTTATATGGTGTATTATACATGAACAGAGCATTAAGTTTAGTTTTGGAACATAGAATAACGTTGCCAAATTGAAGACTATCACAGCAAGGTTCGGTACAACTTCTCCATTCTCTTTAGCAGAAATCACATGGATTTGCGTCGCGAATGTGATTCATGATTTGAAATCACAGTGCGAACGAGACCGATTGTGTGCACTCACACCTTAGCTATAGTACGCGAAAACCGAAAAGTTTATTTTAAGTTCGGTGGGGTGCAGTGCAGTTCACTGGCTGCCAATTGTTTTCACAAAAAGTATAAGTTCGGCTTTATTTGTATGACCAGATAAATGCATATTATGATACCGGCGTGTGTGAGTGCAAACTAAGCGCCAACTAATTCAGTCCAGGAGGGCATTCGAAGTACTCCAAATTTTATCCAGTTCAAATTTATATTGCCAACATCCTGATTTTACCTGGATGTTATTTCTAATGGGTATGTTTATTCTCAACAGATTTGAAACCACAAAATGAGTTTGACCTCCGTGCTACGCAGTTTGGGATCAACAAGCCTGGGGTATTTAGGAAGATATAATTTACTTGGAGTTTCGACACAAGTCCGATGGAAAGCTAATGATAGAAGAGAGCTAACTGACTCCACACCCAAAAAGGATGATGGAACAATTGGTGAAAAAGGAATAGATATTGACCTCATTGTTAAGAAGTAAGTTTGTCAAACCGTCTTGTCTACTCTACTGTCTACACACTACACCATGCATGGTCGGTCAGCCCGGTGCGCGGTGGTATGTTTTTGGTACATTGATAATCTGCAGTGCAGACTAGAATATCATTTAACTATTGAATTTATTTTTGTCAGAGATATTCTACTTTTTCCAAAGTTCAATTTTAAGTTAACTTCCGAAATTTTGCACTCCATTTGAGTCTAGCCCGAGCCGGCAGTTATTTGGCTCCTTTAACAGTCAAGTGATCGATCCGATTTGGCGTCTGCGTTGAATAAGCTAGAGTAGTACGCGCACTTACTTCAAAAAAATATTTCTAGTTATGTAATTTCATTTGGTCTCTTTGTGGCTTATGATTTTTCAAAAATTTGAGCAATTTTATGCATTGATTTCAGCAAAAGCGACATGTTTCCCGATGAAAACACCCCAAACCTTCTATTTGACGGAGTGCGATTCATGGAACTTCCTGTCTGCCATATTAAATCTTCGAAGAACAATACTATAATTCAAGTTAATACTGCAAAGGGCGAACATCTCGCTTATAAAACTTGTGGATCAGAAGGATTCAAGAATGCGAGGAAAGGAACAAACATTGCGGCTCAAGCGACAGCGATTTCAGTCACTCAAGTGAGTAATTTCTAAAATGTGTTATAGTTTGCTATTTGGGCTAAGGTTAACTTTGAGAAATTTTATTTCAGCAATTAAAGACAAAAGGAGTTAAGAATGTGCGAGTTAAGATCCAAGGAATCGGCCCTGGTCGTTTGAGTTCAGTCAAAGGCCTGCAAATGGGTGGTATTAATATTGTTAGTCTCACGGATTGTACACCAATATCTTGGAATCCCCCACGAGCAAGAAAGGCTAGGAGACTGTAGTCAGTAACTTGAATAGTTTTGTGTTATATAAAATTTAGTGGACGATGGTGGAGATTTGATCATCGGATGATTAAATAAAATATTTTCTACAAGACCACTCTCCAGTAATGTTTGAGTTATACTTTATTAGCACTCTTTGTTACCCTGTTGAATTATTCACTACTTTTACAAGCAGTTTGTACAATATCTTCAAATTCTATGCCATCACAGATTCACAAATCGGAGGTAGAGTTCATCCTTCCTTTCAATACAAAACATTGGAAATGAAAATTATTCTTTATATAAACTAATATACTGCTCTTTACATAAAATAAATTAATATATACGTTTAGCAGTACACAAAAAGTTATTAGAATCTAATAAATTGATGCGATGGGTTTTCAGTGTTATGGAATGTAAGTTTATCACAGTGTATAAGTTTTCCTTCTGAACTTCTTGTGACCAAAGTGCAGCCATTTGTGTGTACTGATTATTAAGTCGTAATGTATAATTGGAAGAAATCGATTCTAGGCTATTTAATCCGATTGGAAAACTCTTTTAAATGATAGCGTATTTAATCTCTGTGTAGAAATATCAGTTATTGTAACTAGTATGCAAAATATTGTAGTAGGAACGCTACATTTGATGCAACTAGCCAGCCTGTAAACTACTGGTTAGTGCACCTCGCTCAAGCAATCATACCTTGTGGAACTAGAAAATATTAGCTTAAACTAATAAACCTACGAAGTTCAATCTTAACCCGTGTAGCCAATTTTCCTAGGCCTTTGCCCTCAGTTCGATCTGGTCGTACCTTTCGTTAAACTTTGAAGAGTCCTACTACTAGCATAGTGATCTAATTTGTTAAGATTATTATTGTTGTGGTAAGGATTTTGCGAACCGTAGCTGCCTTTGTATGCCTTTCCAGTAGTTGGCCGAACTTCTAGCCTGACGTCGCCAGGCACTCCCGATGTGTCCAATGCGTAGAATATATTTGCGTCCGACGGAAATTTTAATTCCTTTGTAGGAAGGACTTGGACGAGATTGTAACCGCGCGGATCATCGCCTTCCAGACCTAATTTCTCCAAAGCAAGCCCAATAACTTTCGGTGTATGGTCCGAATTTCCAACCAAAATGGACTTGTACATAACTTCCCCCTTCGCAGGTGACGATACTTTAACAACAACGGATGTCTCGGGTGTGGATGTCAGTAACCCACTGCTGCTACCATTTCCTCCAGAACTTTCGGTTCCATTTGCAGTAGCGTATTGGATTGAACTATCGCTCGAACTTGGGATCGAACCCTATTAAAAAAGATAACAAGATAATCAGAAAATCAGATTCAAGATATATTTTGGTCCCTAGATTGTCATTAAAACGTACCTTCCGGGGCATGCTGGAATCAATATTTTCTGACGAGGAATTAGAAGTAAAAGAATCGGTTTTGCGATGACCTTTTACTTGAAGTCTATCGGGTTGAATTGTAAGCGAAAGATCATAAGCTGCCTTTTCGTCTAATACTATGAGGGAGTTAAACCAACCTGTGAAATACGGACACTTTGTGAAACATAGTTTCTACATTAAGTGTAATTAGTGGACAAAATTTCAGCCAAATCGGGATCGGGCAACCTGGGTACATCCCTCGTTAGTTAGTTTATAATACAACACAAGCTACAACTCACCGCTGCGCTGCCTGCCTGCACTGCATTGCACGGCACGACTAGCCTGCCTGCACTGCACTGCCTGACTAGCCACCGACCGATCAACATTGACTTTGTACAGATTTGTGATTTTAATTATTTTGAAGACTGAAGGAAGTGGAGAGTGCTAGTTTTGGACATTCTGGAATGGCAACCTCTGCCAAGAAGACGAAAATTGTCGTGACTACTCCAGATGGACTACAGCGTACATTTGAGACGGAGGTGGACCTGACTGGCAAGACCATCACCAAATTGAAAGCAAAGTGGTCAACCGAAATTTCCAGCCAAGAGATCCAGTATCCAGTTGACTTCTATTCATGTAAGTGACTATCTTAGTCCACTATTAACAACTAAACAGTAACTGTTAAGTGTTAATTGTCTCTTTTGGATTATTTAGACATTGACATTATACAATGAAACCAGTAAAGATCCCTACTCCACCTTTCCTCTGGCGCACAACACCGGATGCCAATAATAATTGGGCCAATTCGGCGATTAGTTTGGGAAGGGAATTGACTGTGTTTGGTGTGGCAAGGAAAATCTTTAGAGGTAAGCCAACAATTTAATTATTTATTTGGTCAACCTACTTATGTATGACTTTATTCATACAGGTGCTCCAGAGGAGAGATTGTGGGCTCTCTTCCTTCCCACTCTTGGGAAAGAGGTGGATGCGGTGATGGATGAAGTCGGCCGGGCAGCTCTCTTCGAATTTGAGAAGAAGTCGGGACCAATTGGTCTCCTACTCAACTCTGCTGCCGCGGAAGACGTCCCGAGGACCAAAATGGTCAAGGGGAAGGAAGTGAAACTACAAGGATTGGCGGAAGTGAGAGCAGTCATCCACAACGGCCTTCTCTGCTTTTGCTGGCCTGCTGCAAGTGAAGGAGGCGTCCGTAACCCTATATGCACTGCAAATAGTAAGTGGATTCCTTACTATTGAATATTTCTGATAATATTTGGCCAATTCTAATGTGTGATCTATTCCATTCCTCCAGATTGTTTTTCAACTGCCGGAACCACACAAGCAAATCCCAAATGCACCAATCACAGGGGTATTCTGAGATATGGAGTGGCAGAAGTGACTCACATCAACATGGAGACTGGAGTCAGGGCTTTGTATTCAACCACATTTACTTTCTCCATTGAAGAAGGTGCCAGTCGGACGAGAAAAGATTTCCTCTTTAAACAAGAACTGACAAGGAGATTGGCAAGTAATTCTAGAAGTGGCTGGTTTGACTATAAGTCCGAAATGGGATCTGGCATTGAGCGAACGACCACGTACAGTCGGATTTTTGGCACACCGGAAGAAGCAGAACGTCATTTGGGTCTTATACATGTAATTAGAATATAATTTAATTGAATTGTTCAGTCATTCCAATTGTTGACTGTTCTTGAATTTCAGACTGCTCGTCTGCTCACTAAGCTGGCCGGTGCCAAACTCCTCATTAAATATGAGCTTCGTGGTCAACAGAGGATGACGAGATGTGACTTCCGAATCCTCAACAAAGAAATTATTCTTGCCTACAAGAATGAAGAAGAATTGCAGTTGTTTTTGAGGGATGAGTGCCGAATTGTTTTGAACTGTGACCTTAGCACCAATCTTGACCTACCACTGCCAGCAGAGATGGGGAGAAAGATCACCCAGACGGACAAGACACCGGCTGACAATGAGGGATTTCTCTACATGGAATGTGATGTAAATGCCTGCTACACATGGGAGAAGGTCAATTCAGAGAGAAAGTATGGGGACTTGATGTTGGTATCACCAAAATCGGAGTCCCCTTCTAAGGCTTATCAGCGCCAATTGAACACAACATTGGCTCCACATCCACTTCTAATTGTGTCCGAAGACCGGCTTCATGAATCGGAGCAAATTCTGAATTTGTCTAATTACCTCGCCCATTTATTCAAGGTGGACAATCCCTTCACAGGTACGGATTTTGTGTCCCTTAATAAGGTCATAGTGACCAATTTGATTCTTGGCGAGTGGGGACTTGTTCAAAGATTCTCATCCCACTTTTTTAAAGTTGATTTTACTTTGTCTGAGGTTGAGATGTAAGTAATTCTATGGCCTGAAGTGTTCAATTACCGTTAATGAGACTGATTTATGAAACGTTGTGACTATCAGACAAGATACGATTTATATTAACTTGTTGATCTTAATTTGACATGTTTTAGTCAACCTCAAAGGTGTTGTTCAGTCATTTGACTATTAAATATCTCGCTGTTCGCTGAGCTCATTGCAATAATACATGGGTGTGGGATCATTTATTTGCTTGCGCACAATTACCTGTGAAATACGGATCTTCTTCCAGTCTGTAACCTTTGGCTGATCCCTGGAGTAATTTCAGCTACAATAAAGCAAACAAAGTGTCAATGTAATTATACGAACAAGTTACACTTTCCAAAAAATATATTACCTGAGCCAATATCTCAAATTCCTTTCGTCTTTTGTCAAAATTAATAAGACCGTTTTGCACAACGTCTGGAATGGCCGAGTCGATAAAAGTTAGGTCAGTGAGAAATGTACCAAGATATGGGATCGTTCCATTCGGTGAGTCGTTTTCTGTATAATGGTATTTGCCTGTCCCTTGTGTTCCACCACGTAACATTCGTGAGAGAAACCGCTTATCTTTCGGACTTTTGGAAGGAGTTGGAAATTTAGCCGTGCCCTCGGCCTCGAGGAGGCTGCGCTGAGCCATTCGATTATTCTCTTCAGAGAAAATTTGTGACAGCTGAGAGAAAATCGCAAGGCGATCTTTAGATATGTACTGCCAGACTTTTGAAAGCCGAAATACAGGGAGAGATTCAAGTCCCGAAATGATAGCTTTCAGGGATGAAAAGTTTTTGAGCAATCGTAATTCCTGAAAAATAATTTTTTTATTAATATTTTCTTTTTATGTAGGGCATTTCATATTTTCGTAATTAATTACCTGGCTTATACGAATCCATTTATCCAAGACCTTGGCTCGTTGCTGGAAAGAAGCTGATTTGTCTAGCAGAATTGTTGCCACAACTCTTCCCGAAAGAGCATTGAACTGTTCTACTGTTGCTACAACGGAGCCACAACCACACCGACGTTTCCAGAGCCCACCAAGACACTCCCAAGCACGAAGATTTAGAAACAGCTCCTGGAAATAGCAAATGACTCAAATTAGAATATCCTCTAACTACTTGTACGCATTCCAAGCGAATCAATACGCATCTTTATCATGATTTCGCAATCAACAAGTTACCTTATCAAAATATGTTAGCTGCTGCGCACAATGGTATTCAGGAATTGAAAGTAAGGAATAAACTTTGATATTTAGCGGTGAGTATGTTCTGAGAGAATGAACTGATGCTGATTTCTTCATTTTTCGGCGGGATCGTAACTTATACTGAACTTTGTGACAGAGTGAAGTTAAGTTTTCTTCTTGAGCGAATGGGAAAATTATTTTTTGGAGGCAGTCAAATCCTTCGGCACCTGGTTCAAAATCCTCCGAGTAGGAATCAAGCCAAACGTTGAGGGAATCTATCATGGCTCTATAGCAAATCATGAAATATTATTAATTACTGCGTATAATTTGAATTCCATAAATTAAAAATGTATTCTAGAAGTAAAAATTACTTGCTAAGCTCTTCAGAGGTAGATTTTCTATAAATAATAATAATTTCACGAAGGACTTGAGCAGGAGATGCGAAGGCTCGGTAAGTTGCCAAAAAGACGCTCAAATGTGTGGCCTGGTAATAAAATATTTATATCAAATTGTTTGGATTTTAATTACGTGCAATGTAATAGAAATCATACCTGTACATCACTGTCGTCATTGGCAATTGCTTCAATCACTTTTCGTAGGGTTCCAGCTCTCAGTACTTTCACTCTGACAGTCTCCCACATCAAATGAGCAATTTCTTCCTGATCCCTATCATCTCCACCACTGGAAGTGTAAGTTTTCCCATAATGATAATTTCCATTCAATCCAGTCGTGCTTCCGTTCATATTCCCAGGAATGTGATGATTCCCGCCTGATTGAACAATCTGAACAATGGATGATGGTCTTTGGTAACGCACTTTCTTCAGGTAAACACCCCAGATGGCATTTTCCTCTCTTTCTTCTCCCCATATTCGGCAGTTTTCCTGTTCAGTATCAATTTTACGAAATGACAAAAGTGTTACCATTTTGCATTAGCACAAGGAACGAATATTCAAAGACTCGGCTTAAGCGGATGCGTCCAACTAAGACTCGTAATCCATGCTTTCACTAAGCCAAAGTAGACACAATTTGTTGAAACAACCTCACTCTCTGGAGCCTATGACCCCTTCTCATCACACGGTGTGCAAATTTGCAAATGACTCCAAATGCCACGCCAACGCCAGTTTTGTTATCTAATCTCCAACGCATTTTGCATTTGCAGGAGTTTTGCAAGTGACGTTAAACTTGGAATGAGTAATAGATTGTTTACATGACAAAATACAGCGGATAGTCTATCGTATAATCCTATCATATATGTTGCTTTAGCTTAGCATGAAAAATAAAACCTCAACTTATTACGTCTGCTTCCTACTACGTAGGCTGAGCTACATTTTCACCATTTCACCAACGTAAAGCTCAGTTAGCTCAGTCACATAAAACCTGCCCTACTAAACTTCGAGTGTGTTAAAATAACATTATAAGCTTTGGCCTGTTTAATTGATGATTCGGGGTAAGCCCTCTTGGAATTAAAATCCAATGAGGGAATTAATATCACCACCACATTAATTGCTACACCATACGAACCAGCTGGGGAAGGTATTACGCATTGGCTGCTAATTCTGAAAGCTGCAATAATTGCAGATTGACAAGCAACAAGCCAGATATTTTGTTTTGGAATAATTAAGAGGATTACACATGTCAGAGAATGTAAGATTCATTCCAGTCTGGTACAGAAAAAATGCGCACTTGACAATAATTGTTATTACTTGAGGAATCACACACGTATATTACGAATACGAATATCCTAGACTTAATTGAAGAAGCATTCAGATACAGAACCTAACCTATCACGAATTTAAACTATAATCACCGAATCGGATCCAGACAGGTTCGGCATTAAATAAAAAGTTAAAAACCACGTTGTGATATTAACTGCAATAATATAATGTGATGCAGCATGTGCTCTTTTTTATTTCACGCACACGCGGCGCGAGCCAGCACAGTTATTCAGCTAATACAAATGAAAAACAAGCTGTCTGGCTTGGAGAGGGCAATCAAATTTATGATGACGCACACTTTTACAAGGAAGCAGCATATATTATTAGCGGTAATAGCATCCATTTATAACAGGAGAACTGTTTGGAATATTTCTATTGAAATTTATTTGCGTTCACACTAATTTTTTTATTCCTTATTATGACGCCTCCTGAATTTAAACGTAGAAGAATCTGTACTGAATTTGAATTCAATTTCACTAAGCATGTTTTCCCCCAAATTGTGCATCTTAAACACGTGAATCTGATTCCATAAAAAATTAAATTCCAGAAATGTTAGTGTTAATTGTGTTTCCGCGTGCGTCTCAATGAATCTTAGCATTAGCATTACTACATTTACTACACGTAAACACGTATCAGCAAAAAAAATTCCATACCAGCTCAGAAAATTTAACTACATCAAATTGAGACATTAATGCTACTAAAACCTAGATTGACAGGGATTCATTCCGTGCAAGCCTCGCACTGACATTCAATTGAAACGAAGGTCAATTCAATTTCCTCAATGTACTTCACCTCTTGTCTGTATATGGCAGCAAAAGCAAAATATTCCACTGTCTCAGACAAGTATATTCTAGGACCTGTCTATCCGTGAGCTCTATGAGTAATGAGGTATTTTTGCATTAGGGACAGATTGCATTTTAAGGGCTTGTATTAACAAATACGTTCAGTTCCTCACAATGATTATATGTCCACCTCAAATTTCTATTTAATAAATTTATGTTTTAAATGTGATAATGAATATTTCTCTTACGGAAGGTGCGGAATCAACGGCATCCATTAGATTATTCCAAATTTTAAAAGTCCGGCGCTGATAACAGTTGTAGAAGTAACCTTCACTCTTATGATATGGTAGATAATGAAATCAATCCATCGTTAACAATTTTTCTGAAAACTTTATAACCAGTTCATCTGCTTGACTCTCACTCTCATCTTGGATCTGTAGGAATAGAATAGAGATGAATGATCATACAGTATATAGGAGTAGTGGTATGGCGCACTGGAATTACTAACATGACTAGACTGTGGACTATAAACCCTGTTAATTCTCAAGGTTGGTCAAACGCACACAGGAGTCATTGTTGATTGGTTCTTTAAACAATAATTATTATCTACAAAAGAGCTGCTATCTAGTCAATTCACGTGCGTGTATTTTCTCTTTTCTTAATTCCTTGCCATTTACATAATTATAATTTCACTTCAAAAAAGAACCGGTTTACAACACCGCCCATTTACAAGATTTCTATAGCTTACAGCTTATTACCTTTTGTACTAAACTTCGTAATTCACAGGACACTGGAACGTACACATTTGTACATATGAGTTAATTAAACCAAAACATTTGTTGAACACCTTAAAATATCTTAACATTAATTTGAATTAAGAATATAATCCGGAAATGGTACCTAACCTAACCTTTACGGAATTTACGTAAAAGTAGGCCGCTAAATAATAAATTCCCTATACCGACGAACGACGCGACGCCGACAATGTGAAAGCTTTGAGTAAAAGGTGACATTTCCTCTAAACATGATTGCCCCCAGTCCCATTGTTGCATTGTTAACCAGAAAGAAGAAGAGAAGGGAAATTCCTTGGCTATTTGAGTATTTATTGTTGTTTCAAATACACTCTGCACTTCATGTAGATAGCATAATAGCGAGGCATGCAGAAAATGTATGCAATAAACAAACCTTTAAGGTTATACGCACGACGACGCACCCAGCATTTTATGTTGTACGCACCTTACAAGTACAACAAGTGACAAGAAGAATAAGAAACAGCCACAAGCATAGCATTTAGCAAAAGGCGTGATATATATTAAATCATTTGATATGCACATTTATGCACACATTTAATTCGTTTATTTATTACTGTCTTTACTAATCTATTTGCCTGGATCTGATTATTATTTGCCATTCTCGATTATCTCGATTAGTCAATGATCATTTGTGCCCTATCCCTCAATATACTAAGCTAAATCATCCCTCAATATACTAAGCTAAATCGATTAAATGCTTCCAAATGGATTTTGACCTAAGTCATTTAAAGAGAACTTGAACTTAAATATATTCTACAACATGTTTAGCCTAATAATTACATTTGAGTTGAGTGGATAGAATAGAATTTGCTTACCGTGTCAGTGTCGATGGCAATGTCAATATCATAGATTTGCCAGAAAAATCCAGTGTCCAACCAGACAACCTCAATGCAATCTTAATTTATGTCATAGCAGAGACCCCGTTCTGTCGTCCCGTCGTGATGCAGAACGGAGACGGTACGTTGATTAATTTGGAATCAAATCAAGCTAATATCCAGTTAAGTCGCCGTAAACCATTCCTTGATTGCAAACAAATGACAAATCAAACAGAGACCTTACACAATTCTCATTCCCACGAACGAAGGAACTAGAAACACGACTGGAAGTGGAGATGTTTTAAAGTCAAAACTGTCATATAAAATACAAGAGTCCCGTGCCTCTCACCCTCACACCTTAATTAATTGGCACATTCACTAAAATAAATACTTTGAAGACTTATTATACGAGGGTGCATCCGTAGGTTGAATGACCGTGACAATGAAAACAGATTTCAGATAAAAATTCCACGGCCAGCAGATCCATGGCACATAGCTCGACGTCGTCGGAGGGAGGTTTTTTTTGGCAAAGCACAAGGGGAACAGGGCCGGGCAGAGGACAGGGGGTGATTGCAAAGGAAGGCATTCAAGATTGTGGATCTGCAATAAAGGATACACCTACCACACACAGCACAAGGAATGCAAAAAATCTACTTGACTTTACAATACAAGTGGAAGACAGGTGAGTTTGGTTGTTGTTGTGCCATGCTAAGTACGTGAATTGAAATGTGGAGGATTCAACGAAGGTGGGTTTTTGAGTGACGTCTTAACTGTAGGCCACAACATGTGGGGCAGACTGAAACAAAATTAATGCAAGGAGAACGACGCGACGCTAAGCTCTTCTACTTGTTCGCCATTTTGGATCTTAGCAAGTGCACATTACAAGGGAAATGCAAAATGAATGATCACCTTAACAAGATATGAAACAGTCCACAAGATTCGATTTGCTTGCATTTGATTCAGATTAAACTGTGTTATCAAGTTGAATTTTACCAGGATGTTAGTAATAAAAATTTAATTTAAGTAACGAAAATCGGCTGAAACAACAGATCGTTAGTTAATTAATTGTTGGGCTTGACTGGGATGGGATGGGATGTCTATTTCTCAGATACAGTGAGCATGAACATGTGTGGCATGCTTAATGTCCAATCAATGTCGGTATTAAACTCCGGATGGTGTGATTAACCAAGTTCTGCTCTTATTCTGTAAAACTGAGTGAAGGTTTTATACAAAAACTAACCAGTAAACCAGTTGCAATAATACAATAATACAAATACAGATTGTAGAAACGGTTAATTGATATTTATAATCAACTAGAGCTTTTTATTCGTGCATTTGATATTAAGTTACAAGCAACTAACTGCCGTTCTACAGCTTCTGCTATAAGTAAGATCTATGGCGGTAGAAAAGAAGAACAATTTATGCAGGAGGGATTGTTGGTAAAAATCTTCAACGTTTGCCATAACCACCGTAAGCCCCACCCCCATAACCGCCTCCGCCGTAACCGCCCCCGCCATAACCGCCGCCTCCATACCCGCCACTACCACCGTAGCCGCCTAAAATTGTACAAAAACACGAAATTAGAATACAATATATTTATAGGAAATAATGTTTTCTCAAACCGCCGCTGCTGTATTTCCCAATCCCGCCACCACCACCATAACCACCACCTCCTCCGCCGTAACCGCCGCCTCCACCTTCAAACACAATCATTTAATTAAGTTTTATTCTAACATTTAAAAGACGAATAAATTTTCTAACCTCCCCACCCCCATCCACCGCCAGCGTTACTCCCCATGATCAACGCAAACAGAGCAATTATAAGTACCTGAAATAGAAAAAAAATGCAGTATTTGTTTGAATGTAGTATGGCTAGTTTCAACTTACACACAATACTTTCATGATGAACTCAATATTAACTGACTTAAATCAAATTCGTGCACTTTGACTTCCAAATTAGAATTAATCAGAATCCCTATACTCCAAATGTTCTTTGTCTCAAGAAGTCAAAATTGTAAGTACCGCGAAAAGGCAGGCTTTCCGAGTTTATATGGAAGTCAAAGATTTTCCAGCTCAAACATCAATTTCATGCAAGTTACAAATCATAAGAAGCTGCTCAAAAGTGTGTATCAATGAAGTGTGACCGTTTGCTTTTTCTTGCTTGTGTAGTGCGTAGCTAAGTAATCCAACGTGAAGTTCAAGACAGACGTCCATAATGTAGGAGTCCTCCCTTAATGCATGTATTTTATTGACCTTCTTACTATTAATATGCATTTTTCCGGTGTAAATCACCATGATCAAATCCTGGAAAAACTATTTTTTCCGCGTTAAGTAAGCATGTGGTTGGAAAAACCCAAAAGATAGCCAGGGATTTCCAAGCTGCTAAACTTGTGTGCAATCAATCAGAAACACAGATGCCTTAATGAATGGTAACACTAGACAATTACGAGTGCTAAATACTTTATTTCTATTAAACTCGGCATGGTTAACATAAACTTTTCAACATACCTTTAAAATCACAGCCCTCTTCAGTACAGAAATGCAATATTCGACAAAATGGGCGTAATGGCTCGGGAAGCTATTTAACTAAAACATTACGAGGAACTTGGAGTATTCTGTAAACAATTGCCAAGCTATAACGAAATTGCGGTGAATTAACAATACACCCAGCTAAATATGCAGTGAATATTGAAACAACCGAGCTGAACGATGACATTTAGTAAATATATGGTGAAATTGTTTAATGATAAGCGATCAGGTTGACTTTTCGTTGTGACTCATTGACCTTGGGGAGCTCGAGTCCTTTCTAAGACACGACGACTGATCGGATGATAATTAGTCAAAGTCATGGCTTGCTTCACGCCTTTTCTCCAGAAGGACTTCTTCGTCGTCGTCAGTCTCTTCTTCGTTGGGGTCAAGGAGCACAATTTCCTTCAATGTCTTCTTGCGTGATTTTGGTCCTCTTTTTGTCAGGCTTGAAGTCAGACCACTCTCAGTTATTCTGCACACGATTTGAGCAATTATAATTCAATTTAATTAACTTATTTTAATTCTAATATGCAGTGCAGGCTTACGCTAAATCCATGTCCTCATCATCGGACTCACGGGTTAGCGCGAGGTAAGGGTTGTTTTTTGCTGGTCGAAATTTGTAACCAGTCAACACAAAGAACACGAATGCTGTCATATGAGTGAACATTTCATCCAACCATTCGTACTGGAATGGCACTGTAATCTAAAAGACGGGGAAAAAATTAATTGAATCTAACAATATGGCAATGAGCAATGGGTCAAAACCAGTGTCGTCAAAAACTAAAAATATGTGCTATGAACAAGTATTAGCAAGAATTTATAAACATTTACTTTGAGAAGCATGTTGACTATGATTCGTGTAAAATAAATGTAGCAAACTACAATCATATAGAAGTGCCGGAAAAGTTTCAATTTCCTCAAGTTGGTGGCAGCCTTCCCATCTGTTTGAGACGCTTCTTGCAAATGGCGAATCGACCTGTTCAAGAAAACGAGAACCCAAAAAATACATACATTAAATATCTGTCAAAAGCTACATATCGCATCCGTGGATGATGCAATGCAAATAGAAATGAGTATTTACAAACACTCACCACACAACAGGAAATAGTATGGCCCCACAGCCTATTCAAAAGAATTCAAGTGTCACATAGAGTTTATCATCAAACTGGAATCTGCGCATATGTAAAGTAAACTTACACAAGAGGTCCAAAGAGATGAAAATAACTTTCCAAGTTGTATGAACCATTTCTCCTTGCTCTGATTCTTCCAAGATTATCTCAGCCACATTTGCTAATATCTGTAAACAATGAATGGGTTCGAATTTATGTTAATTGCATTCACAAATAGAAAAGCATACCTGTAGCGGAATAACTATCATGAATATCTTTTTATCTTTGTCGGATAATAAATGCTTTATAAACGCATAGCCCGTTCCAATTAGGAGAATTGTGATGAACAGAAGAGCGCCTTTGAGTCTGTAATAAAGAAAAAAAATTAAGTACAATCCAGCTAATTTACATTTTCAGGATTGGAATGCAAACAAATAATATTACTAACTCAGGAAACACAGTTACTTACAAATGTGTTATATAGTAGAGAACGGCCCATGTCTCAACCGGAGTGCCATATTTTTCAATTTTCTGGTAATTGATAGAGTGGAAAAAAAGCGACAGACTTTTCAAAAAAACCAGGGCTCCCATCAGGTAATGTATTTTGAAAACAGCAACTCCAGTTTCTTTCCTAGAAAATATTTAAAGTTTAAGCCATGCTGAAAATTCTAAAATTAAAGGCAAATACAAACAGGGCAATTACTTGCTCTTCCTCAAAATAAAAACCCAGAAACATCCGGATATAAAAAAGAGGAGCGACAGCATAAAGTAAAGAGCTGGTAGGGGCATCTCTCCAGCAGATAAATAATTGTTATCCCGATTCTGCTCAATTATGCTCATCTAAGAAAAAAGTATTGCATAAAAAATGTTTCACACTATTACACACTTTTCATATTCATTAATGGCTTACATTTAACTTCATAATTTCACTCGCATCTTCTCCACAATAATGAAAGTACAAATTGTACAGGCCCTCAGACTCTTCACCAACCCAAACAACAAACTAAAAATGCTACAAAATTAGTACACCAGAGTTACAGTTTCTGTAATTTCAAATCACCTGGGTTGAGTAGGACAGTGAGCCATCGGGTAATATCCTTTCCTTAAGTTCTACAGTTGTATCGGAGCAGTGTCGTCCAAGTCCATTACCCTTTTTGCTACCTGGTGGTACTGCTGATTGTTGAGATGGATCTCCAGGATCTTTGAAGTGGATGTCAATCCTTGGTTCAACTTCTGTTTCAAGCAGGCTTATTGGTGAGCTACTGGACTGCACAGAAAGATTGGGTATTTTGTCGTCCGGAGACAAAGGAGGGTCAGCGTCCAAATCCTTTTGATTTTTTTCTTTGTCTTCTTGTGGGCCCTTCACTCCTGAATCAACGCTTCCAACCCCCGGACCAGATACCTTTTCAATGGTTAGATTATCACCAGGCAAGCTATTTTGACCTGCAAGCTGGCTAGCCTCCCCAAGATCAGGTTTCGGCAAGCCGGAACCGAGATCTGCTGAATACAAAATTTAAGATTATTTTGAGTATAAATTTTAATTTTTTACCATCCCGAACGAACACCACTAATTACCACATAGATACCGGCAAAAGTAGAGTAGATTAATCTTCTGTCTCTCAATGCTGTGAGCGGAAAGGGACAAAAATATAGGCTTCACCACTTGGCCAGGGTTACTAGGCTAACTACACACACTTTAAGTCGGCTAGTTTCATCCAGGCCTTCCTACCAGCAGACCTGGACACACTCTTTTGCCTTCCACACAATCCCTCTTTCCGTCACTCCACATATCCCCCTAGCTGCAGGTAATGTCCACATTACCTTTTTCCCGCATTCCTATGCTAATTCCTAATCAATCATCTCTCTCACCCGTCTGCTGCCG
>JAAXYW010000245.1:0-48289 GCA_036851895.1 Orthonychiurus folsomi
ATTCGCCTTTGTAGTGTATAGCAGTAGGGAGTAGGGACCCATTTCTGCTTGCTACTATCACAAGGGCAGCAAGTGGCTGTTTCCGTTTCGTAATCCGCAGTAATTTTAACATTAGTCTTCAGTGTTAACCAAATTTCATTATTTGCCTTCCATGCACACAGATGTGTAACGTGACTGGTTTCTGATGACACTGACCTGTCGTCGGCAGGAAATGTAAATGATACATGTTTGGAGTTTAGTTAACTAGCATTAAAGGTAACTTTTGCCTGATGCGCGTAAACCTAGCCAACAAATTGTAAGCTGGCATTTCATTCAAAATGCTTTAGAATGAGCTTTAATGTTATAAAAATTAAGTGTAATGTAACAGAGGAACTTCTTTAACTAACAATGTATGCTTCAGGTTCAAGGTTAGTAGTCCTAACCCCGAATTCTAATCTTGTAATGTGCAACTTCCCACTAATAACACATGCACCTGTCCATCATGCTAAAGGTTACAGCAATTGCAAAGAATGTGGCGCAATGGCGCAAATTAGCCAAGTTAAATTACAGTCAGTTCGTACATACTCTAACTAACAAATCTTCTCTGGCTAATTTACTCGATTAATATATAAAAAAAATCTTCAATTTGTAAGCTGCCATTACAAGTATGCAGTTTATGTTGGAAACATGTTCTTAATCATTTAAACCACAGCGCACAACCGCAACCTGAAAAGTAGAACCACATTGAATATAACGTGTAGCCATATCACCAATGAATTAAGTAAAGTCAGGCGGAGCAGAGAAGAAGAACTGCTCCTCCGAAGTTGCGCGTTTTTACCCTCCAAAAGTTATTGCAAATAACCTTGTAGTTTATGCACACGTCGTGCAGTTCGTTTCATGCATTTGTCCAGTGTGTAGTGTGTAGGATTCAGTTGGTCAGCCCTAGTCCTTATGCACAACTATAGCACCACTTGGGATTGAGTACATGCAAATTGTTCTTGCATTGTCCTCGCGTGTGTACTGTGTACTTGGATTTGTTCGTCAAAGTAAATAGTAAATCAATAATATTAACTTTTGTTGGCCATCAAGTAAATCCAATTGCCAGGTTCCGCTAGAACGAATAGGTGAGTGAATTTTGATTTATTGTTTCAGTTGGACTAGCTATTAAGACAATTTATATTTAATGAAACTAATCCGTATGGCGAGCCTGTAGATTTGCAAATTAGATTGTTTCAAATTAATAGGTATCAGTTTGTTTGGACTTGGACTGTGTGATGGCTTGGGATTGTGATACATGTCATGTATGACATCACAATACTGTACTAACAGTAATTGTGATAACAAAAATCCTTTGCTTGTTTATTTACTTACAACATTACATATCAAGCAATATAGTATATATGTAGCTTTCTTCTCCTCTAATTACTTAAGTTTACCTTAGTGAAATTCTTTAACTACATAGTTAATTAACAGATTTTAAATATACATTTAACTTAATTTGTATTTGTATGCTCAGGTTTTTTACCAACTTTCTGAAATTATGAACCCAGCATGGACGGACAACGAAAAGGTTACTCCTTATCCACCAGAAACCGGGTCACATCCACAACCCCCGAGCGGCAATACAATCGGTGATTTTCCGGAACCAGCACATCATCCACCTGGATTCATTACTAATCCGACCAACTATTCAAATCCTGGACAACCACCTCCGTACAACAATTACCCTCCACCACCGACTCAACCCTATCCAGGCTCTACAGGGAACACCAATGACACGGTAGCTGCCGCTCAAGCCGTGAATGCTGCCATTAGCCAGAATGGTCGAACCCCGGTGACAATTGTTTGTCCCACTTGCAAGAACCTTGTTGTGACAGAATTAACTGAGATTCAAAGTCAAAGCGTTGAGCAGCAAAGCAGATCAAAAATTATTTACATTTTCTTTGGGGGAGGACTTGTCATGTTCGGTACATTCGTCTTGGCGGCAACATTGATCAGTGGAAGTCTTATCCCCTTGGCTTTTTTGCCGGTGTTTTTAATTTTCTTCGCCATGGGATTTCTTTTATTTCGAAGATCCGCGAAGGAAGCCGTTCGTCTTTGCACGGATATTCAACATCGATGCAGCAGTTGCAAGATTTTGCTTGGGGTCAGCAGTGGAGCGCAATATTTTCAACAAATGCAGATGAACAATCGCTATAATCGCCACAGGCATTATTGAAAAGAGTTAGAGATTTCTTTTGATTCATCGATTTTAAACGATTCAAGTTTCTGAGGTTTGGAAGATTATTGTTAAGATGTACAGTTTGGAATCATTGTATTTCGTACCATTATCTGTTGTATAGACATGTGTAAACTTGCAAGCAAGCTGTAATTAATAGGGATATCAAGCAAGTAATATTTTCTGGCAATCTATTTTTAATAGACCCTGTAATGCTAATAGATATACATAATTTGTAGAGGCCCTGCCCTAAATTCAATTATTTGCATTATCAGTGGTTAGGAAATCCATCGACAACTCATGCACAAATTAATTTGTACTCACTCAGTTTTTAACAAGCAATGACCACTCCTGTTAAATTTGTATTTTTACCTGCGCACTTCCAATGCTTTGCTCGAATTAATAAAAATTATATTCATTACAAACAAAGGTTTGCCATTTTTTCATTTATGTACGCAGCCACTTATATATTGATTGTATGCATAGTATTCATCAACTGCAATATATCTAAATGTTGGTTGTTTTCATTGGTTTATTTATTTAAGCAATATTTTTTAAATAAAATTCATTTCGAAGATAGCGGTACAGAAAATTACTTTAGAACTCAAACACAATTTGATACTTGTTATAAAAATAAATTATTTTCACTGAAATCTATCTCTGGCTTTCACCGGTTCTACTTGCACCGTGTAACATTAGCGTTAGCCAATGCTCAGGTTTTCTCGTTTAGGGTGGCGTGGAATGTTTTACTGACTTTCAATTTAGCTCTTGCTGTTCCACAAAAGCAATTGAGCATAATCAGTAAAAATATTTCCAACAAAAGTACAAACAAAACAAAGGCCAATTAACTGTAGAGCCCGAATTAAGATTCTCAGATTACCAATTAATTCCAACCAACCTATTACCAGTAACGATATTCACTCCATCCTCCGCATTCGCACTCTTCAACCAGAAAAGGAAACAAATTAAAAATTGCCATACGCACTTCTCCAGAGGAAGTAGAACAATAAAAGTAAAGTATAAAATATTTGTTGTTTGGGGCCAAACCCTACTTTATTATTTTCCTTTATCCTGCTCATTCTTATGACTCATTAAACTTGAGGAAATTGAATACGCTGATATTCCCATTATAGTAGAACAAAAGTGAAATGGTATTGACATGCATTGCTTTCGTGCAACTGTCCACTACTTCCCCAAGAATGAACACAGAAAATCGCACATGCACAGGAATAGCACATCTACATCATAAATAAAATGTAGATTATTTAGATTTGTTGCCTGCTACAAATAAGACTCCACATAACATTTTGAAGATAATTTCATGCAAAATGCGAGCCATTGTTTACAGCTAATGAGAGCGCAAGTAAATGGAGAAGTTGAGACTGGGGCTGTGAGCATGCAAGCAAATACATATACATTTTACAAAAATCATACTGATAACACCTACAGAAACAGCGAAGATATTCAGATAATTTGTGAGACTTTGCTTTCTTTTGTTTTCAAACCAATTCTACACATGCACAGAGCACGCGAGGCGATATTGGTGTAAATTCCACCCAAATTTACAGGCAGTGTCTTTAAAACTCGAGTAAATTCAACATACAAGGTTCATTTGTGGTCGAGGAGTACGCGAGTAGTGCAGGCAAGGACATAGGGCTCACAGGAACATCCTCACCTCAATTGTATTTGTTATTCCGTCTTTTATTTTTAGTCAAAACCTCAACAGCTTGTAAAAATATTTACAATGAGACCCTTATTTGCAATTATTGGAGCAATTTTTGCCGTACAAATTGTTAATTCAAAGCCATTATTGTCTTCACGTAAGAGCAGTGGAAATCACCACACCTAGTATTGACATATCAATGCGCGATTTAATTGTTAATTGAACGAACTTTAGGCTTCAGCAGACAAAGCGGATCAAGTTCATCCTCGTTGTCGGAAAATTCAAACGGAAATTTTGGCTTTGGAGCTGCAGCCGGGATCGGTGGTCAGTGATTTTATAAACCGTTTTTACAAATGCAAAGGATTTCGTTATTTGTCTATTGCTTTTATGCCTAAGATAGGTAGTATTGCTTGCAGAAGCGGTTTATTTTATTTATAATTAAGTTGGTTGAGTGTGGTCTTATTGTTAAATTGGCTAAAATGCTGTGTTGTTGAATGCTAATTGCGCATGTTTGTCGCTATGTTGCTTTTGCCCAAACATCATAGGCGTTGGAGCTTCGACTGGAGTAGGAAGTTTTAATGCTGATACGAGAACCAATCCATTCTTGCCGTTCGGTGCATTTGCTGGACTTAATTTGCCAACTAGGGGTATGATTTGTATTGAAATTCGAAAACTACTTGCCATACTTGTGCTGAGCTCGGCATTATCTGCTTACACGAATTATGCGGATCAGGCGAATTTGAGAAATTTATATATAGTTATGTGATTTGAAAATTTTAAATGGGCAGGAAGAATTGGAGCAGGTTGCTCGGGTCTAAGTTGCGGATTTCAAGTGGGGGACTTTGTTGCCCAATTGCCATTCATCGGACATGGAACTGAGGGCGGCGATGATGATGATTATGCCGATGAGGAACGGTTCGTTTTTTAATATCAAAATTCTTAAACTCAAAATCTCGTAATGTAATGAGAATCTCCTAATGTGATGCCAAAAAATGGTATCACATTACTTCACAAAAGGTCATAAGAAGTTAGCTAGTTACCGGGAAACACATGTTCACAATCAAAAATTACGTTCAAACCTCCGCTTTCAACTCAATACAATATTTGTCTGCTCTTTTTTACTTACTTTGCTTTGCTCATGCATGTGCCGTGCCTGCCTTTATGCAATGCGTTTTCCTTAGCAGTTTTGCGGCAATCGAGGCCAGGGAACAGCCCACTGTCCATGAATACCTGGTCAAAGATAACACCCTCATCAAAGCTGCTGGCGGGAAGGAGTACGCTGTTAAAGAATACGCAACAATCGCCAAGGATCCAAGTTTCAAGAAATCCGTCGCATTGAAGGACTACACTCTAGTTAGAGATGCTACAGGAAAGGAATACGTCTTCCTGAAAGGCTCTGACCCCAGAGTGAAAACGATCTCTTCTGTTTTGGGCTTGAGAACTTCCGCCATCCAAATCCCGGGAATGAATGGGCTTATTCGAGGGATTTTTGGTGGATTCCGGGATATTGGGGATACTATAACGGGTTTCTTTACTCCGACGGTGACTGGGAGTCCTGTTCTATTTCAATCCCAAACACCAGCCGTCAAATTAGCAATTAGGTCATCCCCACCATCAACAGTTTTAGTTTCCCCGCCTTCTCCTCTTGTGTACGTTTCATCAACTCCAAAATATATTGCTGCTGCTACTGCTTCAACTCCTAATTATACGTCCACCGGATCACAAACTGTTGGTGGAACAGCTTTAACTCCAAAGAAACACGTTAACATCAAATCAGTTCAATAAGAGATTTTATTTTGTCTCACATACTTGTGCTGTGCTTAAGCGTAAGCCTTAAACGCCGCTTATTGTATTGTTGGTAATAAAAAAATTGTTTTAACTTTTCAATACCAAGTCTGCTTGTTTTTATGCTTTGAAATAATCCTAATGCTGTATTTGAACAAAAAAGTATATCCTGGCTCGCAACATAATGAGTGATTTGCACGAGTTTGGGAAAGAGAACTAATTTTAGGAAAAGAAAGGTGGGAATTCCACTTGCATACTTCCGTTAGTTGAACAGGTGCTTGTAATCCTATCTATAGCTTTGCCTTCAACTGGGTGAGCTTAAAGCAAAATGTACCAGGGGATAGAATTTTGGGGAATTCCTTGTACATTAATTGCCCTTCGGGGCGTGTCTTAACTTCAGGGTGCTGGCTAACCGGACCCCAAGAAGTGCTATTCCATAATTTACACATACTACGAATGCTATATTTTTTTAAAACGTATTGTTGACTTCCAATGCTATTGTAGTGACTACTCAAATACAATTCACAACAATTTTTTCTCTGTTGGCAGGAACAAACGATATGCTCCAAATTACGGCTACGGCAGTAGTGTTTCTACTACAAATGCGAATAGTAACGCCAATACTAATGGTTTCAACAATTACGGGTCAAATTTCGGATACGGATACGAAAATCCATTCTCATTTTTCTACCAATTTCCACAATTTCAGTTCCCTCAATTTCAATTTCCAACATTCCAATTCCAGCAGCCACAGTTCTATCAACCAGCGTTTCCACAATTTATTCAGCCCATTTTCCCTCCAGTCATATCTCCCATTCCTGGACAAACCCAGAATAATGTCGCCGGATTCTTTCGTGTTGGAACGTCAGGTTCCGTAAATGGAGTTTATTCATCTTCGGGGATGAGTGTTGGCCCAGATGGAAAAGTTGTCACTTATCAAAGTGGAAGTGGAAAACAGCCGACTATTGAAACCCATTACATAAAGCCGGGTGAAGCAACCGGAGTTTATTCTTCATCTGGAATGCAAATTGGTCCTGGCGGAAAATTCACATCGTACAAGGACAGTGGTCATTTCTAACTCTTCAGAACACAGCAATTACTTCTGGCGGTCATATCCACTTGGGTTTTATTGTTTTTTATTATCACCCATCATTTAAACATGTGTTATTGTTCGGTGAATAAATCGTTGATGGTTAAGCACAAAGATTAGCTTACCAGATCACATATTTTAGTGCTTGACAAAATAACGCAGGCATTATTAGCTATGCTATACGGTGAGTTTGGTTTACCGGAAATGCTATTGCTAAATCCTGAAATGCTTCATTGTTATTGTTACTTCTGAACATTTTTAGGGTTTTCAAAATTTATTAAATGAGTCATGTAATGAACATGCGAGGCGCCGATAGCTAATTAAATCTAAAATTATCACATTTTGTATTGAAGCTTTGTGAAACGCAATGATTGTAAAAAATGCAAAAAATTGCTCAATAACAACCCAATTTTAATTTTATGATGAGCTGTTATAAATGCTTTGTGTATTGTATTACATGTACACATGTCCTCAATTTTCGTGAAG
The DNA here is from genome assembly GCA_036851895.1 of Orthonychiurus folsomi. NCBI lineage: Eukaryota > Metazoa > Arthropoda > Collembola > Poduromorpha > Onychiuridae > Orthonychiurus > Orthonychiurus folsomi. The sequence continues at coordinate 7,222 of JAAXYW010000245.1, forward strand.
AATTCATCGAGCTATGTTTTGCCCTGGGTTCTCGAGCGCGTTGGGCGAATGGGTTTGAAATTTAGGAATTAGTCAACGCTGTTGTTCCAATCCAATCCTCCTGCATTTTTCTGTCTGAAACTTTTAACCTGCGTTGGATTAATTAGTGCAGTGCTGTTGTTCATACAAGTTTGCATTTCCGAAAGGTTGATAAGTTCTAATTTGCGATCGAGTTGATCAATTTGTAATTTGACTACCAACCATAATATTGATTGAATTGAATATTGGTGGTCAAGAATTGAATTTGGTCAAGATGGACATCCTCGGCTCCATTATGAAAAATATGGTTCAGCCTCCGAGAATAACACCAGAAGAAAAGGAACGACGGAAAAGTAATTTCCTATAACGATAGTCCTAAATATTTTATTTGCGAATACATATTATTATCATATTTGCTATTGGTATGCGATTAGCCATACAGTTTGAAATTCAGCTTATGTAGACGTTCGATTACCCAACAAACTTAACAAGTAACTTAAAAAGCTAACTTGACTTTAAAAGTTTCAAATAGTAATTGAGGGTCAGTGTTAATAAATCACGATTTACTTCCCACACGGTGATGTAATTATTACGACACGAGCCTGGCTTTGACTGATTTTGTGAGCAAACTGATAAGTAGATAAAGATATAAAAGTCTTAAAGATCGTTTTTCTATTAACAGAAGCAGAAGAAATGCAGAAGAAAATGCGTGAGGCTGAACAAACAGCAGTGCTCAAATTTAAAGGAAGGATCACTAATCGAATTGTGGATTTTCTTCATGATGATTTACAAACACGCCTTACATTTGAGCCCATGTCGAGACAGCAGAGGGGAATGGTGTTAGATTCTTTTCATTTAATTGCAAAAATAATTGGCCCACATAAATTAAGCTTTTACACGTAACATGTGTATTTTTCAGGCATGAAATTGCTGAGGAGTACGAACTAATTGCTCACTCTTTTGGTGATGAAGAGCTGGATCGTCATGTCACGATTTTCAAGGCTGAAGATACCCCGAGTGAGGCTGAACTGAATTGCTTGAAAAGAGGGGAAGTCTATGCACCAAGCCAGCATGTAGAGAATGAAGTTTCAGAAGAAGAATCAACGAAGCCAGACAAAAGGAAACGTCAAGCACAACCAGAATATTTGCAGAAATACGAGAAACATTTAGGCGGACTTGATGTGGCTAAAGCAGGCGCAAAGAAAACTGAAACTTCCCGTTCATACGGCTGCGGTAAGACATTAAGGAATTTTAAGTTCGTTAAATTCTGCGAGGATCAGAGTTTTCTGAATTCTAGCTTTGGGAAATTTGTGTGGGTTCCAATAACGATTCCATTCAACTAAGTGCATGTTAAAGAGTCAAAATTTAGAACTATTAGCTTGTACAAATCAGAATGTCCACATTGCCATTTTACTCGTTATATTTTACCTTCATAAGCGTGGATGCGGACACAGATTTAACGGTCATACATTTTGAACTGAGGAGTCTGATTAATTACATATAGTTATTAAATTTTTAGTTTCCAGTGAACAAAAGAAGGACAAGCGAACAATTGAAGAAACGCTGGCTGACATCAAGTCAAGAAAGAAAGTGAAAATGAATACAGAATCTGCACTATCTACTGCAACCAGCGAAGCCTCGGAATAAAGTCAGCCTACTCGTAATACATAATTAACTGTAAGCGCACTAGTTAGCTATTCACTTATTTTACGTGGAATACGACTTTGGATTTTAGGAGTTGAGTTGATCGCCGTACAAAACGATGACGAAGTGTTACTTTTAACAGGATTTATGATTTAAGTGTCATAATAAAAATGTCGGGCGGATCCTTGTATGGCTAGAGCGTAATTGTTGATCTGTAAATCTGTTGAATCACGGATTTTTGCATGCCGATGCTAGCTAGGGTTTCTCAATACTTAAAATTTCCCAAATGGAATGAAAAATCAAGCCAAGTAACTCACATTTTCTTATGAACTTGCAAACTCAAATATTATTTGCTGATGAAAGTGGCTTAGCTCTCAGTACAGAGATATTATGTCTGATAAAGAAGACAGAAGGGAAAATATGCTTGCTTATCTCGCAAGTTTAACCTAGGTTAATCTGGTAGGATACTCTTATTACTGTCCAGTTTGGCCCAAAGCATAGACAAAAAGGTGCTTCTGAAGTGTTAGCGACTAAACACGTCACAATCAAGTCTCATTTTGCGTAATTGTGGTAAAAATGGTTTAGGATTCAGGAATATTTTCACATCTATTACACTGGGTATTGAGTTATTATTACCCTGACGACGCGACGGCAGAGACTGAGGACAACAACTTTTGAATGAACTTTGGGTTTGACTGCTTGCTGACGACTTGGAGCTTGGACCACCTATGCGCAACGGAGGAATAATGGGATCCTTGTTTTACGTCACTATCCCCATACGAGACCATGAGATATCCATACGTCAGAAAATGCACCATATTGTAGTCTTGAAAGAAAAGGAAAATATGTGAGTGGACATTTCGGAGTCCAAATTTCTTTGACACAAAATAAAAGTGCATTTACAAATTTGTATGCAAGCCTCTATAAGCAATGTTTTAATGAATTAAACAAATATTCACGTGGTCTTGCACGCTTGCAGTGCTAAAGGAGCTACCGACGGCTATTTGTCAGAGCCTCCAAACACATTATCAATTAAGAATTCCCCGAATCCACGACAAATAGAGGATGCAGAAAATGTTCAGGACATCGTCAAAACAAGCTCGCCAATTGAAGCTGCCATTCCGCAACTTACAATTGCAGGGAATCTAAAGGAAGATAAAAATACATTGGTTGATGTGTACACGGCTGAAGTCGACGGGGTCAAGGCCAACATTGTTGTGTCCAGTGATTCGATGGCCATTTACACTCCAGAAGAATTTAGAAAAGCGGATGCGGGTCGTAAAGAAAACAAAAGAAAAATAGATGAAAGTGAATATGAGGACGAAAGAGCTCTTCAAGTCATTATCAACAATACGTTTTTAGAAAAGCATTTGCGGGACTCCTTGAAGAAGTTTAACATTACCAATGCAAAATGGAGTAATTCTATTGAAGGATACTTTGCTGTAGTGACATTTACAGTCGACAAGGACAACTCCGAGGAGATTATCCAGTACATGCTCACACTAGGAATCGGAACTAAATATCAATCAACGCTGAGGCGAGTGCTGTATTTGGATATTTAACCAAATAGAACAATTTTTAAACTAAGATTGCTTACAGTGTTTGCGCAGCTGTAATATTCTACAGTGAGTCCACTGAGGCACAAAAGAATTCGAATGCACAAATACCTCAAGAAGAGCAGACGTAACTGCAGATCAAATTTGATTTTAACTTTTATAACATTTAAGCCCGTGTTCCCGGATTTTAGAAATGCAAAGAATACATTTGCCAGCAAGTTCAAAGCGTCCATAAAATCCAGACTCACAGTTGCACAAGTAATCCAAACAGTGGAGGCCAATGCTATCCTGACTTTCGACTATATAATTCTTATCATAGTTGCTGCGTAAATCTCTCTAAATCGTACCAGTTTACATTCAATTAAGTTTTTGAACAAGCGCCCATTTTAATTTAGAATGATAGCTGCAATTGGATTGCTGGGAAATAATCCTGTCTCAATCGTTGCCAGCATGCTAATTTCACCATTAATGGTATGGGCACTATTTGATTCAAGCTCTTAACAATTTACATATTTTTTTTTAATTTCACGTCAGGGTCCAATAATGGCTGGGTGTTTTGGAGCTGTTATCAGGGATGCGAAGTTAGTCAAAACAGGAGTACTGAGTGAGGTGGTGGGTCTGGCGATTTGTTTGCTTGTAGGTTTTATTTTTGGGATTTGTGTAACGTGTGAAGTATTTCGTGGGCCATGGGCGGCTGCCAAAAGATGGCCAACAGATGAAATGGTTTCAAGATCTTTATTGGACACGGGAATGGTAGTTGGGATTTTAGTAGCAATTCCTTCCGGTGCTGGAGTTGCTCTATCAATTCTTGCTGGCAACGCAGGTTCACTAGTCGGAGTAGCAATATCTGCATCTTTGCTGCCACCAGCAGTTAATGCTGTAAGTTGTTAACCCTGGAAAACTGGCTGAATACTATTATGACCTAATGCCGTTAACGTTTCAAATTTTTATGTAGGGATTGTTCTGGGGAATGTCAGCCGTCATTTCAGTTCATGAACAAATACAGGATCGACCGTCTTTCTTATCGTGCTCGGATTCCTTGGGTCCACCTGGCCATTATGCCATTGACCACAACACAGTGTACTGCGAAAACGTGTTAATTGAATTTGCAATCCTCGGAATTTGTAGCTTTGGACTCACAATTATTAATATCATCGTAATCCTAACAATCGGGGCAATCTTTTTGAAAGTAAAACCGGAACTCTGGCAAACATGATTAGATGCTAATTTATAATACACATATGATTTAGATCAAAGAAGTAGCTCCGCACACAACAAGGAATGCAATGAAACGATTTTGGAAAGAGGATTTGAAGGTCATGCGGGCTTATAATCGAGACCATGGGAGTTTCGAGTAATTGCGCAATCATGAAGAGATTTCCTGTTTACTTTAACTTACATTCCGTATGTTTTATACAAAATTAGCAAACACGCCCTTTTGACCGAGCTTATGGAAAATGATCATGCTGGAGAAATCAAGGAGGATGTAACAAACGACCATATCTTCAATCAAGTCAATCGCCGAAACTTGTTTGGACCTGGAGCGGTTGTACTAGATCCCACAGATGTACGTTCCGGTTGCACTAGCACATACCTATTCATTTGCTAGTTTCTCAATCACTAATTTGGGAGATCTTTTCTGAAAACATTTTTTGTACTCTATCAACAGTCTGATGCAAAGAATCGAAGTAGAGATGTTGAAGCTGGTGGGGATGGAAATATTGCACGCAAAGCATCAACTGCTAATCCCGCATGGACTTTTGGAGGATGGCTTTTTGGAACTAAAGGGAAATCAAAAAATACGGACAATGAGGAGTTGGAAGCAGAAAATAATTCAGATGCCAGGAAAAATCCCGGTGACAAATTACCCAACACACCCGTGAAAGAAGTAACAAGGGCACGACCCCACCTTCTGTAGAATTTCATTTGGAGCTTGCTAATCTATTTAGTTTATAAAACTCATATTTCAATAAAAAAAATTACGAATATTGCAGCCTTTGTGTAGTTGTGACCAAGATGCACCAGTACATGACATGCTAAGTAATTTTACCCTATCGCGATAAAGTTTTAGAATACACGCACACATCTAGAGTAAATTCCTATTGATTCCCTACAATTAATACCTACTCATACACTTTAAAACTACTAATTGAGCATAATCAATCTATGGGCTATAAATGCCAAATCCTACAAATGAGTCATCAACACGGTAGGGCACAATTAATTTGTAGCGGTTTTATTTCGACGCACAAGGGTTGGTTTACTTTCCGACAAATATCCCGAATTTAAAATGGAGAATCACATAAGCACATTTAAAATTTTACATCTTGAGGCACAAACCATGTTTGAAAAATCCACGTCATGGCTGTCCAATTTGGATTGTGATGATGAGTGGGGGATTTATTGAGCTCGAAGACAGGCGGAATGACCAAGAACAACGGAGGTGATCATCGCCATCACAATTGAAGTCGATCCTTGCAAGTTCCCCGCAGCACCCTTCTTGGTTGACCCGCCATGCTTAGCAGTAGTAGGGCCACCAGCTGCTGGTGTGGTGGCATCAGCAGGTTTTGGTGTAGAAGGATCGCTTGGACCACCGCCACCGGTGGGGGGAGCTTCGTCCATGCAAGTAGCAGCAGCGGCATCGTCTTTGTTGCAGCCAGCACTGTTACACCAATATTCTTTTCCCTTTTTCACACAGGCACCAGTGAAAGTCTTCGCCGCGCAACTTTTCGTAGCAGCTAAAAATGCAAAATAATTTTTAATCCTAATTGCAATTTGGTTTGAAATTGCAGTAATCCTCAGACGTACGCGTTGTACTGCCGTCCACATGGCACATGTCGGTTGCCGTGGCGCAAGGCGTCGGTGTAGTATCAGTAGTACACGGTGTTGTGCCTCCGCACTGAAGGCAGTCTGCCCGTGTAAATGAAAAAAGACAAGTCATTAACATGTATTACAAATTTGAAGTTCTATAAAAATTAGAGTATTTTTTTAAAAATAGAAATTAAAATATTCTCATACCAAGAGCGTCGACACCATTCAGGGGCATGACGACAGCGACAACCACGACCACGAGGAGGAAGGACAAGGTCGAAGCCATGTTAAAGGGTCACTTGCCGTTCGGTCACACACACTCAATTTGTTTGAATCGGATGAATTGGATGGATGGATTTTGTGTGGAGAAAGAAAAATTACGTCCGCTCAGGGCAAGGAGAACTGGGTGAATGACCTGCCTTGCGGGGCAGGCGCCGCGTCGTCGTATTCGCAATCAACAAAATGGATTGATTAATCCGTTTATCACGTTGCCGGGGGAATGTAATTTAATTGGCTTCGGCTATCGCGCAACTACTGACTGGAAATGCCGGCAATTTTAATTTTGATGCTGTAGGTCATTGACCGCTTCAAATGCACAACAAATATTATGACAATGACATAATTTACAAATCTTTAGCTTCAATTGTATAAACGGCATCCATTTGACACATTTCACTTTCGGTACTACTTTAAATTACGCATCAAGCTAAATACAGATCACAAATTGAGGACAGAATTCTGCCCCTAATTCAAAACTCAGGAAAAAAGTGAAGTGTGGTTGTGAATCCTCAACTTTTACATTTTACATTCATCTGCCTCTTAGGAGTTGAAAAATTAGCTATGGCCACCTTCAGCTTGGAGACAATTGAGGGCTACGAGAACTTCCAGCTCAGAATTGCGGAATTGGATAAGAATCAAAATGAAAAGCGGGTCGTGATTCTATTCTGTGGAGATAATAAAGAAGACGGAACAAATTGGTGTCCGGATTGCAGGGAGTGTAAGAGATTTGCAAAAGCATAATTTCATATTCATAATCAAATTTACAAGATATTAGTTTCAGTTTTAAAATTTAACAGTGGATGAGCTTCTGGTGTGCCTGGAGCCGGAGCTCAAGGGAACCTCAGCTCATTTTATCCGAGTTAAAGTTGGTCAACGGGACGCATGGAAAAGCTCGCAATGTTCATTCCGAACTGACCCAGTCCTCCAACTGAGCTCAATACCAACTATAATGATTTGGAACACAAAGGAAAAGGAATTTGACCTCAAGACACTTCTAACTCGAGAAATCCTTCTGTCCAAATTTGGAGTCTGAGGATGCAAATTGTAATACAGAACATGCGCCACCGACCACCATCAGCACTTGATTAGATTTGCTAAAAGTTAACTAATATTTATAACCTGGGTTTGCTATTCTTGATTTATGATTTATACTTATATCTTTGCCGTAAATTAATATTATAAATACACATTCAGATTATTATTATTACAGAACGAATTCTTTATTCACCATTAATTAGCTCAGATTACATTTACAATATATAGTTTCACAAAAAAAGAATATCACCCTGAATGCTATGCGATGATGAATAAAAACTGAAATAGATCCCTGCATGTAGGGTTTACAAGCAGTCAGTCAGACGACGGTTTGAATTTAGGGGAGAATTCACTTTATTCAGTGCACTGCACTGCCGTAAATAGTTAACGGTTGCCGATTGTCGACACATTATAGAGTTCCAAAAAATACATATAATCGTGTTATATTTTCAATGTTTCAAACTAAAGATCATCTTCGAATGTAAATGTAACTATAAAAGCAAGGATGAACTTCAGATTTACATAAGCCGAAATCAGTGCAGTGGATGGATGTGTTCAAATTCTCTATCGAAGCACACCGTACGTACCGTGAATCATGATCCAAGAAAATTATAACCAGGCAGGCAATAAAATTATCGATAGTGCACCCATACTTAGTTTTATTTAAGAAACTAGGATTTTTATTCCCAACAAATAACAAACTAGTCTATCATTTCATAAATATGTGGTAATTGCAACTGGTGCGTTTAATATATTCAGCGCAGAATTTTATTTCCATTTAAATTCATTTACCACTAGAATACATGGCATTTGACACGAAATTGTAGCAGGCTTAGTTATAATTAATGCAATTCTACACTGAGATTTTGTAAGTGATTGAGTGAAGTGATCGTATCCGTGATCCGTGCTGCTAGTAATAGAACAAGACCTATTATAGCGGCTGCTATGCATAGCAGCCGCTCTAATAACTCAAAATACAAAACTTCTAGTAATTGAAAAGTTCACATATTTAACTGCTTTATTGCATGCGATTGGCAGGTTTGAATTAGGTTGCCATCTCCATAATTATGTAATTATAGCGTTCCCTACTTCTTTTCAACCGGGACAAGAATAAGTGGCTTTTCTTTGTAAGTCATGGTTTTACTTGCACGTTGCGCATTCCGGGAGTCCTTAAGGCTTGGGAAAGTAATATAAGCCGCTTCCTCGATGCTAAAATTATAAATAAATGCACACATGTAACTGATGTTAAAGGATTTAAAATGTATGGTGCACAATGTGTACTCACCTGACAATCTCAACTTTAGTTGCAGTCGGGAAAAGTAATTTAATGTCCGGTGGATTTGTGGTAAAAATGTCAATGTGCAACATTTTCATCCTATAAATTTAAGAAAATTATTCAGAGTCGGAATATCATGGCAAATTTGCAAAATTCGTATCTGCATTACCTTGTCTTCACATTCTCCCTTTCTTGAGTTTTCCCCTCTTCTGGCACTTCTCCTGGGGCTCCTTCTCCAGTAGGCGAGTTTTCGTCTACGTATGGAGGTAGCCCTGGGTCATCCTCAGTGCCTTCAAAGTCCTGATTCTCCTGAAGGTCAAATGCTGATCCTCCATCCTGAACAGGGCGATCAAATGGAATCCTTTCCTGCCCCTCCCAACCTTCTGCACCTGCCTTTTTTCCTTTCCGTTTAGATTTTGAACGCAGGTTTTTCCCATAGCGGGTCGGGGCAGCAGTTCGCCATGGCTTGTCATAGTTTCGAAGGGGATCCCATTCCAATCTCTCATTAAACATTTTCCCACGATTTGGGTCGTTCATTACCGGGAACCAGCGGCCAATTGGAGGACTAAAATGCAGACGAATTGACACAGTACTCTACTTTTTATGTTGCAACGGAAGACATTACCTGAAATAATAGTCTGAAGCTGTCAAGCCAGTCTTGGGCTTCAAAGCAACAATGTGTCGGAACAGGTGGTTATTTTTATCCCATAAGTACTCCTTGTCCTGTCCTACGACTTTCAATCTCCATCTTGATTCGTAGTCGTCCCAGAAGAAATCCCGACTAAAATAAGTTTCTTGGTAAATAACTATCCAGAATATGCTGTAACTACTGTAACAGTTATTCACAATTACCTGTTGAGTCCATTTAAACTTGGGCCGGTTTTGCCATGCAACTTGTAACACCCTTCATTAGGTTGGAAGTAGTATGCCCTAGCTGGGTATTGAGGATTTTTCTCTCTGAATCTCCCTTCACTGTCGTCGAAACTATAATAAAATTTAAGCATTTGATTAGAGCTTGGCTTGTTTTGATTTTGGTTGATTAATGAAGAGGTTTACTAGTAATCATCCGGGGACTTTCGCCCTGGGAACTTCCTTGCATAGTGGCCGCTTGAGTCAACCTCAATGGCGGCTTCCGCAGGCTGGTCGGCTTGATCTTTTTTGCCTGTCACATCTGCTTTGCTCGGAGTCGGCGTAACATCCGGGTTGGCATCAGTATTCTCAGCAGTAGTTGCGGGCTCAACTCCTTCACCTTCAGCGATAACTACAGACTTCTTGGGCTTTTTACGTTTACCGGGTTTTCCAGAAGCAGTAGTTGCAATAGTACTAGTAGTCGATGGTTGTACAGACGGAGGCACAACTGATCTCGTCGATGGTTGCACAGACGGGGCCACAACTGATCTCGTCGATGGTTGCACAGACGGGGCCACAACTGATCTCCTCGAGGGAGCTACAGAGGGTTTTACATCAGTCGATGAGCCTTGGGGCGCCACGATGGTAACAGCCGATTTAGATTTAGTAGCTCCTCTCGGTCGTGAATCTTCGGTTTCACCGCTTTTGGATTTCCACATTTCAAGTTCGTAGTCGAAGAAGAAATCACTTGGCCCTTTTCCCTTCTTATCCTTTGTAGACGCGTCTATATGAAAACACAAAATTTAGATGTCAAAGTATTTATCAAGAGCTTCAAGAGCCATTTTTCAATGCCAAGAAGTGATTGAAATAAATATGGAATGGATTGAGAAATAAATTACCTTTTGCATAGTAAACACCTTTTTGTGAATTGTAAACGTAATCCGAATCCGACTTCTTAGGATCCTTATGCGAAAAGTGATTTTTATTCCAAAAAAAATCATGAGGAAATTTGTATAGTCTGTGCTTGTCCCTCAACTCCACACTTTTCCAAACACCATCCTCTGAGTCGAAGTAGTACGCGTTTGTGTTTTTCCCAATCACGGTCTTCTTAATAAATATTCCCTCCTCATCATCATAATACCAATCATCCCGCCCAGGAACCGAGGGAGGCTTTTTCCCAACGTTATCCTTATTCCATGGCAATTCCTCCTTCTTCGCCTTGAGAACAGTCATTCGAATGTTTCTTGGGAGCCACAATTTTTTGTCGGCATCCCAATAGAAGTCCTGATTTAAAAAAGCCCACACTTACGTCTAAAAGTAACATTCAAGCAAAATAAATATAAGATCTATTATACCTGAGGGTACTTCCCACTTAGTGGCTTATCCCGCAGCTTATAAATCAGTGCGTACCGCAGTTTGCGGTACAAATGCTCAGAATTTGGTTGTTTTAATCTGAATTGGCCGTCGACGAAATAGTAGTCAGCCGGGCCCAAACCTAAGATAACGTGTTATAAATTATTTGCATTTACACTAGTATGATTTTTATCAAACCTAATCTGTTCCTGCTGTTAGTTTTTCCTGCTTTGATTGGGCGCCAAACACCGTCCACGGTGCTATACTCGTAATTTTCAGCCAAGCGTTTTGGGCGCGGAAAGAATTTCCCGACAGCATTATCCTTTACAAATGTAATGGTTATTAGCAACTAATATTTCAAAATATATATTCTTGGGGGGCTTGTCACTCAAAATTACCCAATAATAGTCGTCTGGCGAATTTCCTGTAAGACCACGCCAATCTCCTTCAAAGCGTTTAATCCAGCGACGCCCGTTTTCATCATTTTCCAGCCGAACCTCTATTCCTGCATCGCCTTTTTTCTTCCAAACAGTTGCCTCTTCTGAAACATTCAGAACAAAGGGGATTGATTTAAAGAAATAGAAAAGTTACACTTTGTAGAAAAGTTACACTTTGTCTGAAATCTAAATAATATTTAAACAAATTCGACAAGTAACATTTTCTTATTGCCACGGCCGGTACCATCGAAATAGTAATCCCCTGCTTTGCTCCATTTCCCGTCTTTATCCTGTGTCATTGTCTCCACCTTCTTCTTTTTAAGTTTTTTACGTTTTGCCTTTTCCTTTCCCTTTCTAGATCTAGTTGATTTCCCAGTAGCACTACTGGCGGTCGTGTCAGCCATGGAGTCACTGGGCTTTTCATCAAGGATTCCAGATTGAATTAATAGTCGGGTCGACACCTTCGGATCGAATTTCCAGACACCAAGTTTCTAGAATGAGCACGTGATATGAATTGGAGTTCAGTGGGGATAATAATCTGACCTAATGAAAAATATTTTACCTTATCGAAAGCTATATCTAATGTGTGCTTTCCCCAGAACTTTTCACGTGGATGGAATTCTCCTTGCTGGAAAGTAATAAACTTAGCATGTATTTTACTTATAGAAGTAACTTTTACCATGATATTATACATCAAAATAGTAGTCATAGGGTGTCTCTTGGTCAATCGCCTTCAATTTATTCCCGCGTTTCCGCCTCCAGCATGAGTTTTTGCTATCAAAATAGTATTCAACTTCCAGCCCAGGAACCTTTAAGAAGAATTGACCCAATTCGTCATCTATAATATTCAAACGTTTAATTATTGAAGTATTAACATGGCAAATATCAATTAAGTAAAAACCCACCATAGTAGTATGACTCCCAACCGACTTCTTCGTTGTAAGTGAACGGTTTTCTTTTGTAATCTTCTACTTCTCCTTCCATAGCAGCTGCATCTCCGCCACCACCACCACCACCACCATCATCTTCTGCATATGGGTCATAATCTTCTTCTTCCTTCAAAGCCACGTCTTCATTATTTAGAATTTCATGCTTTCCTTTGTCGAAATCAACATCAATCTCAGGGACTTGATTGGCTTGTACTTCAGGGAAATCCATATAACTTCCACGGGTTCGAAAGCAACAATCCTTTCATAACAAATCAGAGCATTGTAAACATATTTGTATAAAACAAGTAAAGAAAGTGGATCCTCACACTGCAAAGTTTGTGAGGTGGCCAGAAATGCCGCTTAAATTTCTGAGTAAATGTCTCAGGATCCCTTTTCCGTCGATCCGCCTCAAACTCATCTTCCATTCGATTGAAGGCATCTACATATTCCCCCTTTACTCCGTAAGGACCATCTTCGTACAAGCCATTCGTGTAAAACCAACCCTAAAATATCAAAGAGAATACACATTTTAATATAAAATTTACAAGGAATCACAACATTTTGTGCATCACTCGCATTTGAACATTGCCTACTACCTACCAACTCATTGCTTTAATGTAATCATTTACAATTCGGAATTTTGGTATCTTACGCATTTGTTAGGGAATCTTAAATCCTCCAATCTCTGGGCTTCCTGCTTCCGCACCCTTTCTTCCTCTTCCCTTTTGAACCATGCATCGTAGCGTGCCTGATACTCCGCTGCCCGCTCCTTCCGAGTTTTCGTACTCTTTTTCTTAGCTTGTAGACTTGCATCGGAGTGCTCTGAGTCACTGCTCGATATTTTTTTATGGGTTCGCTCATAGTCATCATCTACTACGAGCTCATCTTCGTCTTTGTAACCTTCGTAGACTCGAGGGATGATTGCTTTCCGACCTGGTGGGGGTTTACGCTCAGATAATGCCTCAATTCTGCTCTCAAACCGAGCATTGGTGGACTCCGGTTCAAGGGCCATTATGGTGTTAGAATGAACTGGGATTTCTTACAAATCTAATTACCCGGATTTTAATTACCCGGACTTGTACTTGAATGCATTTGTTTACTACGCGTAATCGTTTTCATGGCCACTCTTTGGAAACACACGAACTCAACTCGTTTTCAATAAAATCGCCCGGCTCTCTTTTAAAATATTTATTTACCAACGACCACCAAATTAGGGGCAGCGTTGCGTTGCCATTTTCAAAACATTAATTTTAACAGTATGCACTCCCGCGTAGATTAACATTTCTGAAGTTATTTAAATTTGTTTTTTTTTATATATAATTCGGTTAGGTATGGAATCAGCCATATCAATAATTGTAATCAGCAGGTCCTTAGTTAAAGGCAGCATGTCAAGACATGCATGTCGTAGAGTTCAAATGTATTACACCCATCCATGTGTGCAAACACAATCATAATCTTTAAAGTCACCCCACGACAAAGACAAGGGCCAAGGATAAACTTAAGGAAAATGTACAGTAATCATTTTCTCTATCATGTTTAATCATCGCGATAAAAACCCAAGAATAAAAGTTTGTGGTGTGATGTGAGTCGTCAACATTATATAGGGATACGCAACGAAAGAGTGGAATTTCCCATCCCCTTTATTGGAGCAGCTCCTCTTTTTGTTTTGCAGCTTTAGGTCAAGAATATTTTATTAAATATAAGTCGGAAACTCAAGGAGAACGTCAACTCCGAAAGTGTGCAATAGATTTGAAACAAGTATTTGCTACTATTTTTGTGGTAGATTGTGTTATTATATTGTCGGCTTGAATTTTTGGTTGACATTATTACACTGAGACTGGAAGGGTAAGGCACTTCATATAATTGGAAGGTCAAATTGAATATATATTAGAATATGTATTTTTGCATTTCAGCCTGATCGACTTCCAACAGTAGGATGACCAAATATGCATGGTACATAAAAATTCTTCGACTCGTAGCAATTATCTCTGTAACTACCTTAACTGCCATCCTCATGCTCAACATAGCCACAATGTCGTACCGAGACTTAAAGAAAACAAAGAATTTCGCAAACAGCATAAAAAACATGACGAGGAATTTGACGTCAAGATCCGTGGATCCATTGCCTCATAAGATTGAAATCTACTACGAAGTACTCTGCCCGTATTCAAGGGATTTCATTGTTCAAACATTTATTCCAACTGTTATAAAATTAAAGGGACTTGTGGATTTTGAGATGATCCCATATGGCCATGCCGAGACAAGGAAAACACAGAGAGGAGGCACAAATATAACCGAATTCAGATGTCAACATGGATCGAAGGAATGTGATGGGAATATGATTCATTCCTGCGTAATTGGAAATTTAAACTCGATTTTCAAATTGGAAGCCGAAGCTGATAAGAATGATCACCTTCTTGGATTCATTGGGTGTTCCATGATTAATAATTTTGCGGACACTAGGAGTCTGCCCGACAATTCGGATGATATCGGGAAAATATCAGAGAAATGTGCTACGTCATTTGACCTAGACTGGGAACAAATACACGACTGTTGGAAAGGAGGAGATGGGGATATTCTTCTGGCAATTAACGGAGTCAAAACTGGAATGCTTCAGCCTTCCTTGAATTTAGTACCTTTGGTTGTGTTCAACAACTCCCAAGCTCACCAGCACCGACTGCGGTACAATTTGTTTGATTTCCTGTGCGCAGAAATTGGAAATAAGACTTTGAATGCGAGGACAGCATGTGAGAAGAATATTTGAAACCATTTTGTAATTGTAAGTGGGCGAATTTCCTCTGCCCAAATACATAATGCGATGCGGTAGCTTGAAAACTTTATACTTTCAACAATTTTAGTTTGCGAATTATTGTTATTGTTTTTATTTTGTATATGACACTTAAAGCGGATTAAACACTCTTACAAGACTCCTTTGAAGTTTAGAAATATTTTCGAATTACACTGATTTAAGCGGAAATTCAACAACCAGGAGTAAATGGAACCTCCGCAAATTAATGGGTTGGCTGCCGCTCAACACTTCCAAGTGTGAAAATTTAATTTACTTAAATAAAATAAAGTGCAGTACTATAGCATCTCTACTTGCGGATATCGCATTTGAACTCGGGCAATTAGTTTTGCGCTTGAATATTACAAGTCACTTGTTAAACCTCAGCATTTGTGCATTTCTCTTCACTCTCTTCAACTTTTGTGTAAATTCACTTCATAACTGCACTAGCGAATTGCTTAACCCTCATCCGCAATCCGCATCTCCTGCAATTATTGTCAAGTCAGCGTGACTCAGATTCATATGAAAATGTGTAGGCGAAAGGACCTCGGATTGAGTTGTTGGTCAGACAAAATAATGACTTGCTTGATTAATGTCTTATTTAACAGAAAGAATCATCCTCATCGTATATTCAGTGTAACTGCGGAAGGAAAAGCGCGTACCCTGCCGTGAGTTGAAGACAATTTTAGAGTAGCTTCCTTGAATTTGATAATTTAAAATTAAAATGTTGTCATACACAGCAATCCAAGTACAGGTCAAATTTATATTCGCACTATGTGTCGTGTTATTAAAAATAGTGTTCAGTGGCGGCCAATCATATCCTATTGTTGCGACCGCGGAAGGCCCTGTCCTTGGACAATTGGAATACTCCAGAAATGGCCGACCTTATTTTACTTATTTGGGAATCCCTTATGCCGAAGTGCCGGAGCGATTTGAAGTAATTAAAATTTAAATTAAACTAAACATTTCCTGGCCTCCTGTACAACTTACTTTTGAAATCTTAGCCTTCCGTTCTGGTCAAACCCAGATCCTCCAAATTGTTCAAAGCAATACAACGCGGTCCAATTTGTATACAATATGATGTGATATCCGATGAAATCAAAGGAGAAGAAGATTGCTTGTACTTAAATATATTTACACCAAAAGTAAGGCATTGTAAAATTGGGAAATTGGTTGCCCACACACAGTAACATGCATAAAAAAAATCTAATTGGATTGGTCAATTAGGGACCCCGAGATGGGAATGATAGTTTGGTACCGGTCATAGTATTTTTCCACGCCGGGGCATTTATGTTCTCAAGTTCGGATGACTATGGGGGAAAATATTTTGCGGATCATGACGTCGTTCTCGTAACACTCAACTCTAGGCTGGGATCATTTGGTGATTACACTTTGCTTGCATTTGCATTGTGTGCATTGTGTGCACTGTATGAAAAAGAAATTAATTTAATTTCTCTCCTAGGCTATTTGAATACACAGGATGGGATGACGGAAGGAAATCTGGGATTGAAAGACCAGGTCACAGCTTTGAAGTGGATACAGGCAAATATTGTAGCATTTGGAGGGGACCCGGCCTTAGTCACTTTATTTGGGGATTCCTCTGGTGCAATGTCTGTTCATTTGCATACACTATCAAAGATGAGCACGGGTTGGTTTGATATTTTGTTAAATTATTATTTGTATAAGTTGCTCAAGGTGGATACAAACAAGCGGCGTTGGATTCTTTATGTATTTAATGATGACGACTAATTTTATTTGATAACTCCTTGGAGTCGTGGCCAACATAGCACCTAATCCATTTTGATTACAAGGACTCTTCTCGAGAGCAATTTCTTCGAGTGGAACTGCCTTGTGTCCATTTGCTTTTGTTCGGGATCCAAGGGCTGCTGCAAGACGGCTCGGACAAATGTTGAATTGCTCAACGGAAAATACTCAAGATCTCCTCTCTTGCCTCAAGACGAAGTCAGCCCAAGACATTGCAGGCAAACACAAGGAATTCATTGTAAATACCCAGATATTAATCTTGTAAGAATTTGATGGTTCAATTGAAACCTGGTAGCACCCATCTCATGCTTTGAATTACCTGAAGTAGCAGAGGAATTTCTGCATATCATACATATGTGCACCTTGACTTATTTAACACACAAAGAAATTGCGTATTCACTTTTTGCAGGAATTCCGAATCGATCCTCTCAGCCCATTTGCTCCATCTTCAGAATTCAACCATAATGGGGAAATGTTTCTCTCCGAACCGCCATATGCACTCCTAAGGAGGGGACAAGTTGCAAATAAGGTTCCAATTTTGTTTGGTCAAAATTCTGAAGAATGTCAATTAGATGCCGGACGTAAATTTAATAGAATTTCAACTTTCATGTGAACCATTCTTTAGATTAACAATAATTTTTGATTGCCATATCCATCATCCAGTAGTTTTAGCAAGTGCGGAAATGACGGACCAACTGAATAACGAATGGGATGAAATTGCACCCGTAACTTTGTATTTCAAGGAAGACACGACGGATACAAAACCCATAAGCGATGCACTCCGAGAATTTTATTTTGGGGACAAACAGATTGATACAAATACACGAATCAATTTAACAAATATTTATTCGGATCGATTCTTTGGCCATTGCACTCGTGTAGGGGCCTTCCTGCATGCAAATGTGACGGGGACGAGGCCCGTGTATTTATTTCACTTTAGTTTCATTGGAAATTCCAGTGTGGTCAATAGCCTTGGATTACAACAAAACGGTAAGTGGCTAATTGTACTAATCAATGCCGCTAATCAAATGTTCACTTGTGCCTTTTATTTACAGGGGTAAATATGGGTGATGAGCTCCAATATTTTTTTAATACGGACTCATACCCTGAAATAGGAGCAGACCACGAATTTGCAGAATTTTCGGAAAACCTCATTTCTTTATGGACATCCTTCGCTCAAACTGGGTATGAAATGCCACACTCGTCCAAGTACAAAACAAATTGACACCATTAATAATCATTGTGAATCTAATATTTTCAGACGTCCAGATCGGACTTGGGGAGAGGCAAGGGCTTGGCCCTCAATTAATCCAAATTTTGGAATAAATGGATTGCAATTTTATCAAATAGACAAGGAAACTAAAATAGTAGAACAACCCAGCCGCCTGCGCATGGAATTCTGGGATGAAATAGAACCGTTTGATTTATAAACAAAGTTTCTAACTATTCATTGATTTAGAGTTCAGGTTAAACATATTACGTCTTCGGTTCAAATTTGTAAAGACAAATAAAAGTTATTGCTTCAAAATATTTTCCAAAAGGATCCGGTAGATCTTACCAATCTTACGACGGCAATACAACCAGGTAGGTTGTGACTGTGACAGATAAGTGGGTTATTTGTTATTTTCCGTCAATCAACACTACGAGCATTGAATTTGCGTCAACCAAAATTTGCATTTTTAAACTACCCAATTTCCCGGCTGCTCCCAGGGGGAGAGGGTCGTAAACCTTGAATACAAAACTGACTGACTGGAGGGTACGGGGGGATACATGGTTTACGCACCCCACTAATTTGCGCAATTTTGTAAAAGTGTTGTTTTGCGTCCACATTTAAATTGTTCGCAATTTCCAACAATAATTTAAGTTAATTTTATTTTAAAATATTTCCATAGTCATAGTCGTACGAGCCATCCCCAACCACCCACACTAGAAAGACACTCATTCGTGGGGATAAATATTTATAAGGAAAAGAGCAATGACGTGAAGGCCGCTCAACGCCGACTTTTACGACCCATTTACCTTCAAAAATTACTCCCAATTATATCCGTGTTTGTTTCCGTTGTGAAGGATAAAACTCAGCCCCAAAACTCTGAGTCGTCACATTCCTACGCCGCAAGTTTGAAAGGAATCATTAACAAAGCAATCGAAAACGAAAGTAGAGAAGAAAATTCAAAATGTTGTTCAACGCTACACAACTGGGAAACGAAAAATTGGAAAAAGTCATTGTGATTCCCAAACAAGTTGACCTCCAATCTTCGTCGGGCCCAGTTCCAATCCCTACACCAATACCTGAAGTCGGAACCTCTAATCCGAGATCACCTTGGTTTCCGGGTTATTGCATAGGAGTTCTCATTGCGATCGGTGTATTAATCCTCATTGCCCTCATCGTCGTCATTTTTGTCTTGACCTCGCATTCAGGAGCCGATATTTTTCAAGTGACGACGGGGGAAGGTGTCAAGGCTCTACTCACTCATGACGCTCCGGTTTCGAGCATTCATTGAAGTGACTCATCGACAGGAAAAGACTGACACCAAAAGAGAAATCCAACAAATCGAATCCAAGCAACTAACCACCGCATCGGACCGAACAACTGGTTCCCGGAATCCGACCAAATGAAATTGGAACCAATCACCTGCTGTGATCTCAATTGAATACTATTTGGATAATTTGCATTATTTATTTTTGACAAATTAATCCAACTGTTGTAAATGTAATGTGTATCACATTAACATAACTATATCAATGTCCCATTGAATGGGCCAGAATTAAGAGGAAATGAAATAAAATTTGAATTTCATTATAAGCAAACTACACCGGGAGCTGCACAATTTTTCAAATTTGGTTTAAAAGCATAGCTGCTGCTGAGCTGGAATCGACAGTCTCAACTTTACATAATCAATACATATAATACAAATTCTAGTCGGTGTGCGGCTTTATATTTACGCGAAATTCAAGTTCAATGCATTGAAAATCTTGGGCAGTAAAATCCAACCAACCTTAAACTGTGATTATTATCACAATGTACGCCATCAAAAAATTCAAATAATTAAATACACAATGGTAATCGATTGTGTAAACCCCACCGGAGGAAACACACAGTTTCTGGATTGATGCAATTTCCTTTTTCTGGAGCAAATTGCTCTTTTTTACCTGTGACAAATCCACTTCCAATTGCTTGATGATTTCCTCTGAAGTGGATTGAATGGTAGCCAAAGGGAAGAGCAAATAAATAATGCGGATGAGAAGGAATAACGCATTTGAGAAAAAGAATCCAAGTAAAAAAAGGGAATATGTATTTTGAAGAGCACCGTAAATTAAAAGTAAAATAGCTGCAGAGCCCGACGCCATGTGAGCCACAAGTCCATTTGAATACGCTTCATTCATGTGAGCCATTATGATTTGGAAACATTTGAAGAGGCGAATCTTCTCTGATGTAGTACCAATGGCTTGGATATTTTGTAAGTAAAATAACATTTGAGATGAGAATGTGCCAACGAAGATATCAAAGGAAATCATGTTGGCCCAGGAGAAAGGGATTTCGTATGTGTCAATGACGCCCAGGGCAGCAGGAATAATCCAGGAACCTTCAGCCTGCGTTCCACCCTCTTCCCTTGAAGGGACAAAATAGTACAAAAATACTGGGAATTTGGGAAACAAATAGTACATCATAATGACAGCCAAATAGCCAATGAACCAGGCCGGGTGGACCAACTGAATCTGAAAGTTTTGGACGAGCAACGCATTTTTCTTTGTCAGTTCAATCCCATTCATATTTTCTAATAAAAATATTAATTATGTGTAAATCTTAGACTTATATACCAAATAGCGTTACTGCGATTGCATTTGTGTCGTGTGTGCTCACTAAAAATTGAGTCGTCCAAACGAATTAACATCGACATCAAATTCGCCATTTGTTTGGAGTAAATCAATTGATTGATGATCAATGTTCCCACAAAAATGGATCCGATCAAGTAAAGGTTTTGCAGAATTATTTCAATTTCCGTGGCTGTGGGTGACATCAAGTTGAGGAGAAGGATAATCGCCTGCTTAGCAACACTACCGATCAGGAAGCATGCATTGAAGATGTAAAAATATGCATGACGGCCGGACCGTAAAGTTTGGACTTTTAAGCTTGGTTCCAGGATTTCATAGGAAAATATGCTCACAATTTTTGATGTTTTAAAAATGGACTTGTAAACATTTAAGATGTCCATATTTAAAATGTACCAAATATGCTCAGCTCTTTAAGAATGTATAATCAAAGTGAATGAAACGACAATGAGAATCGCTGGTTCATTGCGAGGCGGAAGACTACCCAATGTTTAACGGCCAGACGTTCACTACCACGCTATTTAAGAACAGTTAATCCTTGTAAATATTGCAAAGTATGTTTGCAATTAGACGCATCACAGATATATCAATCCAATTACTTGATTATCCTTCAGTAATTAATACAAAGAAAATGATTTGCTCCGTCTACCATCGCTCGGTTAATTCCGAGACCCCACTTATCGAAACAAAGAAGCAATATTCAAGCTGGTTCAATGCTTCCCAACTAATGTGTGCAAATTATCATTTTGATTAACCAACTAGGGCTAAGCCTGTAATTATAAGCCAATTACTAAATGATTTGCAAATACACAAAAGCTAACATTCAGTGAATGAGAATATAACGAAGCTTATGCATGATATTCAAAGGTGGGTAAACAATGAAATAAGGTACTACTAATAACCTGTAGGGTTTGCCCACCTTGGTCTTTAGTACCTGGGACCGTTTGCCTATTATGAAATTAATTTCCTGTCAAGCGCAGCACACCATTCGCACTCCCAAGAATAGCACTATATGGATTGGGTGACAAATAGTTTAATCAACGTTTTGGGGATTGACGTAAACTAAGGAATCCAATCGGTAATCGCGACAACTGCAATTGCAACAGGCGGAATACAATTAATATTACTGACGTTTTTCTAAAAGAATGCAATGGGTACTAAAGGATTGACGTGACAATTTCTGATCAACATGAATAGAGATATCCAGATATCAACCCTGTTGGAGTTAAATAGCAGTCATGGTCAACAACGGCATACGATGAATGAGGTTAAACATTAGCGCGAACCACAGTATTATTTATCTCCCTTAATTGATATCGCATAATCTGAAGTGAACCAGATAAGATATCGAAAGCAAATTGGTCGAATAGCAGTCTATACTTCTATACTCTAACTAGATTTGTGAATACAGACTTTCTTGAATTGACCAACCATTAATATTAAATTTGAAGTTGCTTTAAGGAAACTGTATAGGTAATCTAAATATTGCGGGGAAACCAGGATGAAAATTGCAGCCGCCAACACACTATTTTTAATTAATATTCTGCTGGTTTCTTCTTCAAACGGTGTTAAGTTGGATCGGGATGGGGGATACAGTATTACATTAGGAATTGTAGACGGGACAGCAGAACCTACAGACAGCTCAGCATTTCTGTCAACTATTGAAGTAAACCCAAACTTTATCACAATAGTTTTCTGCTCATTTCTATATTTCATTTTGAATTCAGGATGCAATAAAAGAATTGTCAGAACTGATGTGGAGCACGACAGATAAATTCTACATACGAAATCTTGACATTATCACACCACATGATTGGAAGCTGCCAGCATCGCCTGTGTCAACCTCTCCAGAGCTGTAAGTAAATACCCGTACGGTAGTAAAGGACAATTACAGTTGGCACTTCAGTTAATGCAATTTTTTGCATTGGCTATTTAGAAAATCCTATCACACTTCGGATATTCGCATCGGACCTCTTGTCCAACACCCTCAAGTCATCAACAAGAATCAATGCGGGAGGCCCGGGGAGTACATGGAATTCCCTAGCACATTTTTCCAGGAGGATTCGGAGTACGGACCAAAAAATCGTGGTAAAGATGAGCAAATTTGTAATAAATGGTAACCTTTGCTTTCCTAATATTTCATGCCCTCCACAATAACAGAAAAATCTTTACTGCATGATTGGGCCCGACTACGTTGGGGAGTGTGGGAAGAGCACGGTCATCCCGGAGACTCCCGCTTTCCATATTTCTACAAGAAGGATCTGGGCGCTGAATCATGGAATGATACAACTGGCTGCTCAGATGTCGATTTGATTGGAAAATTAGTTCATTTGTAAGTTCACACTTTGCTTGAGTTTTTTCTAAGCAGAATACATCTAAGTAAGTCTAATTGCTCCAGATATGACCCAGCAGAGGACGCCTGTAAATCAGAAGGGCCCTTTGAGCAGCCTAACATAAGTTGCAGGTTTGTGGTCACACCTGAGGATACTAATACAGCATTGACGTCCCTCATGCACTTTCCGTGGGTTAAATCTGTGAATCACTTTTGTGATGATACAAATCACAATAAAAAGGCCCCAAGTCGTCACAACGTGTTTTGTGGCTATCGAAGTACAAGGGAGGTCATTGATGTCTGCGAAGACGCACTGCACGTGGACACGCCTCCTGGGTCCCGTGATCTAACGACTACACATTCAAAGAGTACAAAAGGGCCGCTTTTGAAAATTCTATTGGACAGGGGCATAAATCAGGTTCAATAAATTTGTAAAGTAATTCAGGGAAAAAAGTTAATTTAAATTAATTAACTAAAATTCACAATATTTTACAGCTTCCACCATCATATCTTGTACGAATAAAAGCTGGTCTGAAAGATCTTTTCGATGGTAGAATCCCAGATAGTACAAGAGTTTCATTTCAATACTTAGACAAAGAAGCAAATCCTTCGCCCCCTACACCTAAACCGGACTGGGCCACAATTGGAGAAAAGAAGCTATTTTTTGATAGGTAAATTTTTCTCGGTTTTAATAAAACAAATGTCATATGTACCTCTGTGGAAATTTAACAGATTCATCAATGACCATGAGCCAAACGTCCGTGGCGAAAGAGAATGCATTGAAGTAATTGACGAAGCAGTGGAGCAAATATATAAGTTTAATCCTGTAAACGGAGGAGTTGTGGTCGTGTTAAAATTAGGGGCGAAGGTTCCACTCGGTATGACATTATTGTTTTCTATCACAACTTGAAATGCAATTATTCACCAGTTTACTACAAACACATTATGTGGTGTACTGAATTGTGTTTTTGTATTATTTTTCAGATTCATTGTTACGCGAGCAAGATCTCGTGAATAAATACATGGGCCGACCAGTCAAAATATTTGCAATTGAAATGCAAGAAAGCTTGCTAACTCCACGAGTAAATCTGGAGGGAATTTGTTGGGGAAGTGGTGGCAGACACCTCAGGATCAAAAAGGATACTGATGTCGAAGCAGAGATGGCTGCGGTTATTAACGGCATAGAGGAGGCTTTTAAACAGCCAACAATTGAGACTTCGGACTATAGATTTGCTGTAAGTGCATTTCCCAGTATTTCCGACACATTCGAGATTCGTTAAGAAAACCATGATTTGGAGAGTTAAACGTCAATGACTATTTGTGCCACGCTTAGATTTACAAAGAGTACATCCAACCTGACACCGACGTTACCATTTTCGTGCAGCCTGGGCTACTAGAACTGACCTTAACTACTGTGAAATTGTTATATCCTGATGACGTGACAGTACTCTATAGCAATGGTAGTATTGCCACGGAGTTCATCTTCGAAAGTGTTAAGGAATGGAGTGAAACTGGTTCTCAAAGTCGGAATATTTTACGGGCAATAGGAGAGTACAATCAGGTTTGTGAGTTTAGAGCATATAAAGATGTTGGAAAAAAATATTTAAAGGATTTGTTTCAACGTAGGAAATAATTAAAGTACAATACAAATGCAGTGCGGCGGGAGCGCTTGCATGCAGTGCTCTACTGGTCGTATTTGGTGAAGAGGAAGAATTGGACATCCAAATGAGCATCACGACATCCGCGAGAGATGGTGAAGTGGATTTTAAGTTCAATGGATTGGAGGAACTAAACAAGCAATTCCCGCTTTCAATATTTGCTGAGGTACAAATTTTGGTAAAAGGAAAGGTTTACAAAACTCAAATTATCTTTGAATTAGATCTCAGAGAACGGTACCAGCTTGAAGGATGTGAATGCGGAGGCACTTGTGAGGTGGGAGACAGCAACAGGGGCCACCAATACAGCCAAAATTCTTCTGAGGAACAATGGCCAAGCTCCGGATTTATTCAAAGACGACGGGATTTACTCCGGGGTCTTTGTTCCTCCCGATCCTACTCCAAGCGAAGAATACTCTATAAACGTCCACTTCACATATGAACCTAAATATGAGGAGTCATCGGATCCCGAGGAATCGTACATTCGCTTCCTGCCGGTCAACCAAACTGATTGGACTTGTGGGGACGAAGAGGCTTGCTCCCCGAGTTCAAAATTACTAAACAGAACTATGGCGAGATCTTGGGACTTGATAGATCCTGTCACATTTAAGGATTTCGCGGGCTTTGTGGTTAGACAGACATAATTCCAAAATCCTTAGTAGTATGCATAATTTATGCTTGGGTAAAACTAGATTGCTCCTGCACCAATTTTGGATCTGACACATATTGTATTGGATGAATACGAAATTCAACTTGAGTGGACTGCTCCTTATATAATTGGTTCAAGCAACCTCATAGTGGAATCGTACAATGTATGTCGAGCCTCCTCCCCGGACGAACTTCTTAAAGGTACCACTAGAGACTGTACATCATTAGAATCCGCTGGGACACCTGGCGAGCGAAAGTACTTTAAAGAGGAGCAGAAAATACCAATGTACTATGCGATTGTATCAATATACAAATTAACTCGGGTAATTTTCAAGTACAGAAATTCTGTTTGAAATAGTTTCTCGAATAATTAAAATTTTGATCACAAATTAGTCTTTGTCTAACATCGTTGGAGTTTCCCCCGCACAAAAAGTCCCAACGACAACGACTACGGAAAGACCTACAACAACTAGGCGCACCACAACTACTCGGCGTCCAACGTCTACTGAATCACCAATAATCAAGGTTTCACACGGCTATAACATTGTGGTGGCAATTGATGAAGATTCCCCGTTCCCCGATTCAGAAGATGCTGAGGAATATATTCAGGGCATAAAAGTAAATTATTTCTTTTCGGAAATAACATTGAATTGAAACTCATTTGGGTTTCTTTCTCACTATTAGGAGGAGATGAAAACACTTTCAGAAGAAATGTTTGTTGCGACTGAGAGTAGATTCTACATTGAGTCGGTAAATTTAGTCATCCCAAGCAGTTGGACCGAAATTTCTGATTACTGGAATGAAACCGCGTAAAACATTTCTAATTTGCTACCACTGAGCTGAAACTTAGTCAAACGTAATTGATCGAACTAATTGAGCTAATTCTTCAGGTATTCTGTTCGAACTGCAGACATTCGATTGTCATCAAAATTTCAAACTCCTCGTGTGGAAAATCCTAACCCATGTGGCCTACCTGGGAGCTATATGGAATTACCCTACTCATTTTTTAATTCTTCTCTTCCAAATCCATATGGGGAAAAATTATGTGAGTCTTTAATTATATTTAGCTGGTATATATTGTCACTTACATCTAAATGGAATTAGGGAAGACATTGCTGCACCAATGGGCAAGGTATAAGTGGGGTGTTTGGGAGGAACATGGATATGTTGGTAGCCGCCGCTTCCCATACTTTCATAGAAGACCATATTTGGATGACTGGGAAGCAACTGGATGTTCGTTTCCCACATTGAAGGGAGAAATCACTAATAATGCGTATGTAAAAAATTATACATTCTTTAAATTGGATTACTCCTCCTCCTCAGAATTTTCCAGCAATTCTGTAATTTTAGAGATGAAGCATGCCCCGTCCACAATGATTTAAGCCCAGATATTAATTGCCGCTTCAAACCGCACGATAACTCACAGTCAGAATCCTCATTGATGTACCTGCATTGGGTAGACAGCATCAATCAGTTCTGTACAAATGATACCCACGACATGGGAGCTCCTACAAAACAAAATGTATTTTGCCGTCATCGCAGTGTCTTAGAAATAATACATTCGAGTTTGGATTTGCAAGGAGACACACCACTGCTTGACAAACCACCAGAGGTCATTTTCAATATCAGTAAGACAAGTCCGTACCCTGTTCTGTACGTACTTCTGGACGATGGGCAAACTACGGTATGGTGTAGTATAGTTTTCTAGCTAATTGATAATTCCTTGACGCCATCCATTTATTAGATTCCAGAAGACTTCATGCCTCCGATCAGGGAATACCTTGTAAATCTGGTTCAGAACGTTATTGATCAAAGACTTCCGGAAAACAGCTTAATCGGAATTGGAAGATTTCCATCTACTAATTCCGATGGGCCTTACGTTGAAGAAATGCTGAAAATAATGGCAGTAAATTCATTAACGGTCAATTTTCCAAAGTAAGTCCATACATTCCAATGCAAGGTGTCAATAATACTAAAATGAGGAAACCATTGTAGAGTATTTTCGGAATTTCCGTCAAGAGTCGAAGCGTTCCGTGACTTTGGCTTAGCCATTCGTGAAACTATCAATAACCTCAAGAAATGGAAGTTAGATGCTGGAGCAATTATTTTGGTTGTAAAGACTGGTGTGCAACCGAATATTTTTGGTAAATACCAAAGACTGAGCTCACGGAATCTTTACCAATTGCCTCAATTGTTTCAACTATGTAAATGCCTTGCGCCCTTGCAGATAAAATGTCATACGAAGAAGAAATTGTGGCTACAATAAGAACACAAAACATCAAAATATTTGGCCTTGAACTAAGGCCGTCAGCACTGCGTCCTGCCACACATTTGGAATATTTAGCCAAATTATCCAAAGGCCGACAAATTACAGTTAATCATGCCTTAGACGTCCCGGACTTGAACACCGAGTTTTCAAAAGCCCTTGTTGTGGAGTTGAACAAACCCGTAGTTGAAACGCCAGTAAAGGATTTCCGTGTGGTAAGTTCAGGAATCTCACTCAAAAAATTGCTTAGCTAGTTCCCAAAATTTGCCTTTCCATAGATGTACAAAGGAATGGTTACTCCAAGCCAGTTGAGCATGAAAGTCGCAGCTAGAGGGTTTTCGTATGTTCACATTTCCTTAACTTCTCTTCAAGGCAAAATCGACCCCGAAAGCATTAAAGTACAACTGGAGAGACGAAACTTCACAATAAAGAGTAAAATAGAGTGGGGAATAACAGATGAAGACAAAAAACGTGAAATATTCTACGGGCAGGAGACATCATTGAATTTAGGAGTAAGAGAGTATACCTCAATTTCGATACTTAAGAGCAATTAATATTTTTCCTTTTAAATTAGCCAACAGCCGAATTCAAATTCTCTTACAATTGTATCCCTGTGGAAGGGGAAGTTGAGTCAGAATTGCCAGGTTGCGACGGATTCTTAATTGTGGAGGGGGAAGTCGACCCAAAACGTAGTCGAGAGACTTTCCAAGTTACTATTTCGACATCAGCTTCCGGGCTGAACAATCAAGTGGATTTGAATCAAAATAAACTAAGTACCACGCCATTCGCTGTCTTCGTCAAAGTAATTACAGCAAATACATTAAAAATGGAGTGCCACTTCAATAGTAATTTACAAATTATCAGGTTGAAGAAGGCAACCGAGTATTGAAGGAAATTGAAAAAGTTGAAGCAACTTTTTACCTTCGTGACAAGAGCAAATTTTGGACGGTTCTACTACAAGACAATGGCCTTGGAACCCCAGACACTTTCAAAAATGATGGGATTTACTCTGGCAACTTTATCGCAGAGACAGACGACACGTACAGTCTTTTTGTAACTGTAACACACACGTTGTACAATGAAACGGCTGCTGGAAGCACACTTCGAGATGAGAAGGGTTCATATGACTTAAATAATGCAGAAAGTAGGCTGCTACCAATTAACCAAAAGGATGTCGGATATGAGATCGGACATAACGCCAAGGTTCCAAGCAAAAACTTTATACGAGTTGTGGACTACTCAGAGCCAATTCTAATACAAAATAGTTATGCGTGGACTGGAAGGGTAAGGAACACACGAAACTAAGCTACGGTAAATAGAAATGGCCATTCTACAGCGAACCTTATTGAATGAGTAGATTGATGCAGCCCAAATTTTGGATCTGACTGCTTGGGCTGTGGACGACTTCAACATCTTACTCCGTTGGACGTCCCCGTTCAGCATCGGAAAGGATCTTAACGTAAAGTGTAAGTTCCGCTGCAGATTCGGGAAGCCTTAATGACCCTTGTAAACAAAACAGTTATTGTTTTAGCCCAATATTTCGACCTGAGGTATGTGGAGGCCGATAATACAAGTTTAGTGGAACTTACCGAGTTCAATTTTGAGGATGTGGTTGAACCACTAAGGCTCGAAGTCGAAAAAGAACCAGGTGAAATCCAAGAGTGCCTATTCGACCGTGCGGCTCCGAACACACCTTATTATTTTGCAATTCGAAGCTGTATAAGTGCACACGTTTGCGTAAGTAAATGCATTCTAAGATAAGAGAGCTAATATAACTAATCAATTATGCGAAAATTAACAATTGAGCAGTCCAGACCTTCGAATATTGTTGGGGTGCGAAGTCGAAAAGAACAACTTCCAACCCACCCTCCTCTTCCAACTACTGCGGAACCGGTAGAGTCTACTTTAGAAGTGACTATCTCAGTGACGCCCACGAAGGAAACCACGACTCTCAGCTCAACAACACAATCGGCTTCATCCACCACGCGGCTACCGAGCACCACGGAAGGCATCACTCATTGGTATGAGAAGCCAGAAGGCTACATAACGTTGTCAGTATTTGGCGGACTACTAGTACTTTTGGGAGCATGTGCATTGATATATGTCGCTCTTAAGAATAGAATGAGTAAATCCGAAGGGAGAGCTCAGCTAATAGACTAAAATTTATAATTGAAAATCAGGGAGATTGTAATTTCAAAGGAAAATGTTTAATAAAATGGTTCATTAATTTTATACCTAATTGTTCACATTGAATGTGTTTTCGTTTTGCAGTGCCCAAATATTAACGAGAATTAGGAAGCAAGCGGGTGTTTGATTAAAAGAGAATTTAAAGACAAAAATAGTTCGAAGAAAGTTAACAATTTTATTGAAAACCTATTCACTGATTTAAGGAAAGTTCAAAACCTAATACGAAAAGATTCATGTAAAAATGTAAAGCTTAGCTAGAGTTCTCATGAATTGTGACTGCCTCAGGTGCATTGCTTCACGCTGAATTTCATCGTTGTTATTGGCGTTCAGTTCAAGCAATCCCATAACACGAATCTAAGAAAGACAATGAACAATAGATTACACACAACACCACAGCCAGCACTACAGCCATTAAGCTTAACATAATTTGATTTAAAAATTATGCAACCCTTTCAATTGCAAAACTAAACTCACCGCTTGAAGTCTTTTGCCAATCTCATTCCTCTTTGTATGGAGGCTCACCAGAAACTCCAATATAGTCATATCCCAGATAAAACCGTAGAGGGCGTCTGAAGAATCCGTGGTCATTTTCTCTTGGGCCATTCCGAAGGCAAGGGAATAATCGACTTCCGGCAAGAACTGGCACAAAATCACAGCCTGGAATAAATAAGTACACGAAGTGTAAACAGACATACAGTTACTGAGTTGCTTCCAAATTACTTAGCTTCGTACCTGTGTAAATGCTTGCATGATTTCGCAACACTTTATCATTTTTCTCAGAAGACCTTCATCTTTCCAATTGTCCACACTGTGCTTCTCAAAGAATTCCGTGGTGAGTGCTAGGTATTCCAAATAACACTTCATTGCGAGGGACGGATTTCCGGATGCCAAATATACGTCACCAGTGCACTTGAGCCATAAGACTTCACCACTCTCTGGCCGCTTCAGTAACTGGAGCAGAACATCCCTAATATGACGAGCGTTGAGTTTAGACCCTCCAGTAACACGAGATTTCATTTCCACGCTTGTTGTCACACTAGAAATTAAATATAATAAACTAAGATGCTCCTGCTTTACTGATAAAGCAATCATCTTGAAAGTATTTACTCGTCCAGAATGTTAGGCCAAATATGAAGATATTCCGTGTAAATCTGAAGCGGCGCCTCATCTAAAATGTGATTGTGAAGACGACACAGAAGCGAGACAAAGATTGATACAAGAATGTGGGATTTCGATCGCTCAATCACCCACATCAGCACAGACCTGCTTGCAATCATTCCGGTCTTACTGGATTGTCGCTTCACAGGAGCACCGGCTGAGAAGACGGGTAGAACTGAAATTATAAAAAATATTCAAATTTGTGAAATAAGATAATCGAGATAAAGGGTTATGGACAAAAACAACAAAATTTTTACCAGAATGCCACAGCTCACGATAACTTGAAGCTGAATCCTTTTTTTCACACAAATCAATGCAAGTTGTACCAAGAAGAACCAAAAATTCAAGAAAAGGCCACCTTTGTTGACTTTGATCAAATTCGGCCACAAATTGGTATTCTTCCATGTTGATTAGTCCCATCAAAATGTTTTCCACTATTTCCGAGCGCGGATTCAGTTCCGACGTTGGGCTTTGAAAGCATCGAAGGCAATCCTTGCATCTAGTAATTAGGATGTCACTTCCCCGCCTGGGCCATGCTTCAAATAAATCTGAGATTTCAACTAGAAGAATTTCCCATTCCAACATTTTCGACAATTTACTGATGTTGTAGGCGTGTGATGGGGTCATGGCCGATCCACTCTGACCTTTTAGTTGCTCATTTAATTCTGCCAAGGCTGACTGCAGCCAATCACGCGAGTCACGGAACAACTGTATATAATACCACGATTTCAATAATATATGTACCTATACTCTATATTTGCGAACTATATCTTGGGTGTTGCCATTACTCACCTTCATCCCAAGAAATTGCTTAGATTTTGCAACGAGAATATAAATTAAGTCTTGTAAAAACCCTGGGGGAATCTTTAGTGTAGCGTGCTGAACGGGAATGGGCAAGTCCCAATTCTCGAATAACTTCGAGAACACACGATTACCACCACACTTCGTATAAAGTTTCACCAGTAAGTTCTTCGCCTCGGTTGGGGATGACGTCTCCAATAATCGTGTCTCCAAAGTGATGATTTCTTCCCCTAAAAAATTAAGGAGGCTCATGACAGAAATTATCGGCTCAGGCATTCGAAGGAATCTCCTTTCAGAAGCACTTACCGGCCTAAGTAGTTTTTAATTAATTACATGAGCTTCACTGAGATTTTCCTTAATAAGCTATGGCTGAAACACAATTAAATTCTTACCAGAGTCCTTCTCGGAGTTGTTTGGCCCCAGTCCACGCTCCCATCCTAAGCCATCTATTTGTAGGTTTAGTAATTTCTTTAGCTTTCCCAGTTGCCCGACCCTCACAAACCGTGCAATATCCTCATTCTTTACTTGCGTTGAAATTTCTTCGATCCCGTTTGAATCCTTCAATATTCCAAGAGCTTTTAGAAATCCTGTCAATTTGGCTTCATTAATCTGGAAGTACGGAAACCCATTAGGAGGCAATTTCTGCTTCTTGAAATGTTCTGCAGCAGCTCCACAATTTCCTTTGTACATTAGGTGAATTCCCATATCTATGTGTATTATAGACAAAAAAGCCTCTGCTATCACTCCTTCACCAACAGCAAAGTCTGCAGTTTTGAATGAAAAAGTTAATGGAGTGGGGATAAGAACGGGTTGCTTAGAATCTTTCTTGGAAGCAATCAAATTATCCAGGTACTCCAGGCTAAGCTCGGGGTTCAAAGATCGCACAATTTGGTCGGCCCCGGGGTCTTGCCTATATAAACAAAATTGAAGTCCCACTCATAATCTAAGGCTCCAACATTAATCAAAAAGTATAAACTTACGCTAAATTTGCTTTCAAATGAGCTTGACTACTTCGAAGTATCCACCGATGATACAAAGATCCCAAGAAATCACTCTGCTCCACAAAACAGCTACAATGTTTCATCAAAGATTGCTGCACAGCCAGGGGAAGTCTGTATAAGCAAAAATTAGACATTACGGGCTATAGGCAAAAAATATATTTGATACCAATACTTGGCCAAGATGTCCAGATTCCAATGAAGGAACGCAGCAGTCTGTAGTGCCATTAGCTTTAAAGATTGACCCTTTCTTGCTCGATTCAAACTTTCTACTGTATCTTCTGATGGCGCATCGTTCGCCCATTTCTCAGAATTTACAAGAAATTCTGTCAAAATTGCGAATGGTGGAGGAACTGGTAAAACGAAATAAATGTTGTACAAAACGTGGTGTTAAATTGTGAGATTGCGACCGTGAGAACCAGAACCGACTAGCAACTTAAATTCTTCTAACAAGCGGTGAGAACAAAAAACACACATGCAATGGTTATGAAATGAGTTGCATCCCAAAAAACTAGGCATTCATTCACACAATGATTGGCAAAAGAGCATCAACTTTTGTTGAGAAGTAATATTGTAAAAACTTTGAAACACCGACAGCATTCACGTATATATCTAAATCTATGAGAAAAGCAGGATTTTCATTCAAATGTAGTATTTCTTACCTGGATTCGGCTTGTTGAGATGTTTCAAAAGAAGCTCATCGTCCAGCAGAAATTCGTACCACAATAGTGGCACATCGGCGTTGGTCATATTAGTATGGTTTGCAACACCTGATTGAATTCCACACCTCACAACCACACTTATAACTCCAATCTGTTACTGTTTAAACACAGATTTATTTGAACTAGCATTTCTTAAACAAATTCGCTTGAGTCGTGTTTCTCATCTCTCCACATATAAATTTCTACTTGCAGACTTGAACGTCCGGCGGAGGTCCCGCCATACGCCGCGTATTCCATAGTGTGTAAATCAAAAAAAATCCGAACTTGGCAGGCATAGGGGATTCAGATTCAATATCAAGATCACCTAACTGCCCCGCTGTAGTTGCACGATTTTTGTAGATTTAATACTTTTCTTAATTACATTACTATATTAGAGATCTATGTTCTTCAATTTATTAATGAAAATTTTATCTGTGATGATTTTTTGAATTTGCCAGAGCTTGGGCTTGACAGTTTATATTTTAGCTATTTTAGTACGCCTAATTTGCGTTTGAATTTGTTCAATCTAATTTGCCTGGTATGCTTTACTTTTATTTCCGGCGCCGCGCCGTGTTAAAAGTTGAGTACATTTTATTTTTAATTTAAGGGGGCGATCCTTTCATGAATTTTCGCTTGCATAGGCTCGCCTACAGTCGATATCGTCGAATCGTCGCGTCATCGAAATGTAAGCGTTTCACACATGCTAAAATTGGCATTATCGGTTGATGGGTATTAAAATCTTTCCGAGCTTAATTCCTCAACTTATTGAGAACTTACATACTTTTGTACAAATGCTGAATATCCCAATTTTCAGACTACTCCAATACTCCTACTTGTTTCTACTTTGAAGTTAATACCTAAGCCAAAAGCTTTGTTAAGCTACTCACAGCTTTATTTAAATTGATTAGATTACCTGTGAGTTAAGATAAGGAAGACTCGGGTAGGTTGGTCTATTGCGGCGGCATGGCATACGAGTTTCCCTAACCTTTATTGCACAAAGTGAGTGACCGACCGCGACCGGTGCGAACGGATGGGTCGTTAAGTAATAAGTTTGACATGTGAAGTTGAAATATATAAATTGATACTGCATTATAAGGTGGGGACAAAAATAAGGAAACATCGGAGCCATTTCATGTGACATACTGGATTTACATTCGCATTTGGATTGAGGCGGACTGAACGTAAAGTGCATTTAATAGTCCACGGACTGATATTCTATAACTGCAGTTAACCGCTACCCGGAAGTACAACGCAAGGGAAGCGTGCAAACAATCGACTTGGTTTTGTAACAGCTTGCAGTTCTGAATAAGTTTATATTTAAAAAATGTGGCCCTTTAATACCAAGTCTAAGATGGACACAAGGCACAAGGAACTTATCGATGGAAATATTGTCGATTTGTCCAAATTAACAAAGAATTTGCACGCATTACTTTGGTGCTTGGAAACTGCCGAAGTGTTGAATATTTATGAAATTGCAACGATTGTAAGTACCTGTAATCTAATCACTCACTATGCAACTTAAAGAATGAACTATTCCAGTAATCAAGCAATTTGTGTAGAATTAAGCGAAGAAATTGAGCGAGACCTAAATTTTTATTCTTGCTAATGTTATTTTCAGAAAAAGGCGAAGAGCAACGCTGAACAATGCTTCAAATTTTATCAAATTATGTTGCGAAAAGACGACACAGCGTACAAAACTTTGGTCAAAGCCCTAATAAGAACTGATAATGAGAAATTAGCAAAATTCCTTTGGGAAGATGAAAACGACCAATCCATGTTTTTAGCTGCTGCTAAGTCAAAGGAAACGGCCTCAATAACCAGCAAGGAAATTGAGAAAATCAAGCAGTTTGGCACTCCAGCACCTGAACCGACTTCTTCTATCGTCGTGTCGTTTCTTGTGCTCCTGGCGGCAGTCTCCATTCCATTTTCAATAGCAGTCTACGTGGTCAAAGTGCTCATTGACAAATTTCTTGGACGTTGATTGTTTATTATTGAATTAATTACTGGATACAAAAAGTGAGTTAATTTAAAACCTCACTCATGCGTTTTTGTTGTAGTTTTATCCCATTTCACAGAAATGCAACCCCAATACGTTCTTGTAAACATTTTCCTGGGAGATTTCATTCTGGTGTTTGTATCTACTTTCACGATTGTATTGAGAATCAAATTGTTAGCTCCTTGGCAGAAAAACCTGCATGCTCACTTGTATTTTTGTCCATATGATTTTGTTACTGTGATTTGTGTGCTTGTATTAAGCTTGTCAATCTATTGAAGACGATGATCGGTTTCAATAAAAGATATTTTGTAATACTCAAATTTTGATTTACTCTTTCCCGGGCAAACCGTGAGGGTCTAAAGCCATTCAAGTTTATCGTATTAAATCTTGAATATTTTTTTATAAAACAATATTATAAATTTAGTTTTGATAATCATATCGGACCGAAACTGCTCACATTTGGACAACGATAAGTTGCAACCAAAGTAATTGTATGTAAAATTGTGTTACTGCATTTACAAAATCATAAAACACACGCATTGAGGTAGGACAATAAATATCATCAGGCCGTGAGTATGAGTAGAGTAAAAAATTAGAAGAAAAGATTTATTAACCAACTAAGGATTGGTTGTAGCAGCGGACGCGGGCCTTGGCTGCACGTCTGATCGGGAACTAGGACGTATGGACATTCCCGACTCCTTTGTGCTATAACATCCTCGACTCCGATAGCCTAAACAAATAAAAGCTAATTGGCAACTTGACCATTTGGAAATCAAAAGATTGTATTTTATTTCGTATATAGAACGGAGACGGCTGGGAAGCCGATTTGTAAAGTAAATTAATTTAATTCTTTCGTTTCTTACAATAGTAAAAAATCCCTCCGCCTGTGGCAAGGACAACTAGAACAATCGCAACGATAACAACAATTCCCCATCCCGTTTCAAAGAACGGTTTTTTGTCTTCTTCGGGTGGGGCTGTTGTGGTCGGGGTCGAGGCTGAGCTTGTTGTCGTTTGCTCTGGACCCGTTGTTCCATCGCTTGGTTGTGTGGGTTCAGATGGGCCAACTGTAATTGAATCCTGGGTTGTTACATCGATGGGGTCATCTGTAGTTGGATTACTGGCGGGAGGGGTGACCGTAGTGGTATCTGTGCTGGGAGAATCTGAAGGGATTACGGTTTCTGGAATAACCACGCTCCTGATGTTGGACATTTCGGACTGAATATAAATAAAATAACATTTGCACTTTAGCATGTATATGTAATAAGAACTGCAAAAGAAACGCTTGTAGTTAATGCATCTTACCGCAAATGCGCCATGCAAAGTTAAAATCCCAATAAAAATTGGACGTTCTGAGTGATGTTGAACAATGAAATTTTCTGATGATCCGGGAGGCTTATTCGTAGACTGGAAGTAGGCTGTAAGATTGGGGTTAGAAAGGTCGCCCAAAAGCTCTTCCAAACTGTTTCCAACGTAAACTGTATATTGAACTCCGACTAGAATATTTAGAGATTTCAAGAAATGTGTATTCAACATCTAGAAACAAGTTAATACTTTCAAATTAGATTTATACCGCCGGAATCCATTCCGAGAATAGTTGGTGTCGTGAACTGGACTCTTACTCCAACCTCTGCCTCATCAAAATTAGCTAGCATATCCCTGACTTTGGTCGGTTTTCCTCTCATAATGAGTGCATTATTGACGAAGGTCACTGGAGTTGGTAAATCCACACTTGTCTGGATTATTTTTTTAAGACTAATCGGAGGGCTCTCGCCGACTAGCTGTTGTTGATCAATTGGGAGAAGCCTGACTGAAGCTGGTGGATCATCTCGGATTTGAGAATTTACCACACGAACGTTAATTTTATAAGAACTGTCGGCAGTTGGGATGTACGTTCCAGAGTAAATTCCATCGTCTTTGGTAAGGTCAGGCCCAAGTCCATCGTCCCTTAACTGAACTTCGCCGTTCTGAGTCCCTCCAATTTGCTGGAGAAAGGCTGTTGTATTAAGATATTTTACTGGGACCCCATCTACGGTGACCTAATTAAAACAATATATTTTTTGTTAGAATTTAATCCAAATGTTTTGTGACTTAAGTTTACCAAATTTGGTAGTGGTAACTAATTGGCTTTACCCTCGCAAAAATGGAGAACGGCGAATCATTACTTTTGGTTTCATTCAAATCCACAAAATTTTCAAATGCTGATGTGTATGTCGCTACATTCACATCCTCCGCAATAGGCTCAACTGCATTCTGGAATGTGCCGTAAATCACAAGCTGCGCCGCTTCCAAATTTGGGCAGGGAGATTTGCAATTATAGCCGAAGTCCCAGACTCCACCATTCTAAACACCAATAAAGTGATTAAAAAAAGTCTATACTGGATTATGAGTTAAAAACTTACGAGGATGACGCTTGGATCAGTAAATTCGACATGTCCAGATTTGACGAGTCTCAGATTCATATCTGTAGCCTCATCCCATTCGTGCCTTGGAGGTCTAGATGTATCCCCATCAACTGAGAGAATAATGTCTGTGTTATTTGGGTAAGTTAAACTAAACTCCAATCGTGTCAAATTAGCCGTATGGATCATTGAAATCCATTCATTGGGTTTGACTAGTCCTTTGTATACCTACAAGTATATTTTTCTTTAAAACTGTGCGAATTTGAATATGAAATTAGTTTATTTTTTAACTCACTAAAAGTGATTTGTCAACAGGTGCAATCGGTGACGTCACCAATTCCGAAACCTTTTCAATGGCGTCTTCAATGATGGTTGTATCGATGTTACCACCATTGATCCTGTAATGACTTCCGCCGTTCCATGTAGCCAACGAATTTAAATTCACGTAAGGTGCGCTTACACTAGTTTGAAGCTCGAGGGCTACAAGCTTGATTTGAGTGTTCAGTAGAGCTCCGCGGACTTCCTCTTCATAAGCCAGTAAATCTAGACAAAGAGTGCATAATGACAGTTACAAACTGAGAAAAAATGAGAAAATCATAATCAACCTTACTAAAACTGCCTTTCCCAGCTCCCGTCTTCACAACTACCAAAACAGCTCCACCAGGCGAATTTTTATTTTTCAGAGTTTCAACCACTTCCAGAATAGCTCGCCCAAAATCTCGATCTGATGGAGCATCTGGCTTTAATGGTTCTTGAATCACTCTGAAATTTATAAATTATACTTGAAATAAGTAAATCCGGGCTATATATAAACGAACATGCAAAGTAATGAATAAAAATTGCCTCATGTAGTCCCTGCGATTGTCCTCGCTAATCGGGGCCCAACTCAAATGTTCTTGAACATATGAATCTCCGGATTGGCTTGGAAAAGTTCCAAGTGCAGTCAAAATTCCATTAACTTCAGCTCTGTTGAAAAGTTGTGCAAATCTACCATTGAGTTTGACGAGAACTTCCGTAAGCTGCAAAGCAATTTTCACAAATTTTACAGCCAGTCTCAGAAATAATATTCTTTTAAAAAGTTATTATTACCGCTGCACTGCCTTTGTCCAGCAAGACGTACAAAACAGGCTTGTCATCTGTCCGAATTTTCCTGAATTGAATGAGTGGGATTTCATCAATGGGGATTTTATTTAACACTGCCTTGAAATCCGGTGTCCCTCGTATGACTTCCCAGACACTCTTGTGTCCACAGAATTCATTTTGCTTATTTGGGGACGTTCGAACATGATTCGTTTCATCACAGAAATCCGTAACTGTTTCCATAAAATGGAAGTGCATGAGGGAAGTCGTGGCCTTGTTTCCAGTTCGACTCGGTTGGAATCGACAAGTTTCATTCATTTCAACCGCCACATTTTCAGGGTTGCACCGCTCCAAAGTTGTCTCTCCAAACCTATTCAATACCAATTTAGTTATATCAATGTACAAACTTATGCTCCGCATGTAAGAGCAACAGTGAATTACAAGTCCGTATGTGTACGTCTTTGGAGGAGTAGAATTTGGTGTTACGTTATAAATTGGTGCTTTTGGAGTTTTCTTTGCATTTTGCTATTTTGCAATTGACTTGTATTTCCAAGAAGTGTGGTAATGTTTCATTATAATGTAAGGTAATTACTCATCAACAAATTCTCCAATGATTGGAACATCTGAGCATCCTGTTGTACTCCATGAAGTTGCGTCTGGTGTTGCTTTATGAAAATATGGGAATCGAGAGTCTCCAGGCATTCCATGTTCTTCCCAAACTCCCCATCGATACCTCGCCCACTGGGTCATTAAGGCCTTCCCTATTTTCCAAAATTAAATTGGCCTTTTAACCTTGACCCAATCATACTTCTATCTCAGATCTCTTCAATCTTACATGCTTCCCCATAAACTCCGTTATTCTTTGTGGTGAAGAAACTTGTTGGAAGATGAATAGAGTCTCCGGGTCCGCCACAAATGTTTGGATTTTCCACGTAAGGAAATGCATTGTCGGATATTCGAATATCGGCATTTTGAAATGACTCGCTGTTGATTGAGAACCCGAAAATGTTTAGTTAATCAATCCCATTATATTTTGATGCAAGAATACTATGTTCCTATTTAAACCATTATTTGCATTTACTGCACCTAGAAATTTGGACTATGCCAATACTCAAAAGGTGTAATAAATTAATTGATGGGACTCCAACTCTTTATCCTACAGATGATCTAATTGCAATAAAATGTATTTTGAGCTAAATACGACAAGTCCAAAATCCCCATTCGTGATAATCACAATCTTCCACGATTAACACAAATTTGAACAAAAGGTAATGTTTTCTAAATTGTATTTTCCACAAGCACAAAGCATGTTAAGCTCACAAGATAAAGTTATCATCTCATTCATTGTGCCTTTCAAAGTAACTCACAACAGTCCTAGTTAAAAATTTAATCTCATTTTACAGTAGTGCAAGTCTGCATTATTGGGCCAGTACAAGGTTAATTGGGGAAATTCAATGAATTCCAAAACACCGCACGAATATTCTGATTCAATTTCAAATTCCCATGACCATCGTATGCATAATCCCATTTTAATTGTCCTACCCTGTGAGCAAGACGCAGAGCATTAATAAAAACCAACCTTGTAGCAAATCCTTCATGAGACACATCAGGCCAGCTTCTGGGAACCAAAATGTTCACACTTCGAAAAAAGAACGTTCCTTTCGTTGCTCGGAACAATTGAATAGACAGCGTATTAAAGACACCCTGAAAATAAACAAAAATGAGCGAAATAGATTTTGGTAAAATCGTGTTTGCATTTAGTGATGATGAACTGGTTGTTTAACCCTCAAATTTAATAATAAGATTAATCAATAAGATTAAAGAACGCGTCTCCTCAATAGCCATTCATTCTTTAATATGTGATTGATTGCCACATTGATTTCAAATGTATTTTAAATCATGTCAAAATTAACCTTAGCATTTAAGTAATTGTCTTGTCAAACCTGTAGCTCACGAATGTAGCTTTCTCCATTCGGTGCTGCTAATTCATCGATAGCAATCGACACGTCATAACCTCCGTCAGAATTTAACTTAAAACTGTGAGATGCACTAGAAAATACTAAAACTAGGGCGGCGGCTAATAATATAGCACTCAGCCGCATTGTTCAATTTTCACTTTAAACAAAAATTGTTTGAAATCCAAAAACTAGTCCAAGAATTCCGATCACAGGGAATATCCGACCACTCGACCACAGTATTGTCTTGTTTCCGCTTGACTAAAATAAAAATGGTGGAAAAATGTATCGGTTCCAACCTGTGATTCATCGACAACGCAATTCA